>JANPWX010000038.1:6449306-6463877 GCA_024734555.1 Trochalopteron elliotii
GAGTGAGGGAGGCTCGCACTAACCCTGGAGAGCCCCCCCAGCCCGCCGTAAATAAATCCACGGGTAAAGATCTTGGGCCTTCAGTGTTGCCCCCTAGGCAGCACCGATGGTGGCTTTGAACCCCTGAGAAGGTAACTGAAATTTTTTTAAAATGGCTTTGTCCTGGAGGTTTGTGTGGAGAGAGGGGAGAAATGAGGGTTCTCAGACACCTGTGGAAAAGGAGTGTTATAAAGGCACGAGTTGCCTGTAATAGTGACACCCACGAGTTTCAAGCACAGCTCAGTCTTCCAGCTTGGAGTGTAGTAAACACCTCTAAAGGGGCTAAAATAAAGGAGAGGATGACTTCTTGCGCATGGAAATAGTGATAGGGCAAGCAGGAGGAGTTTTAAACTAAAAGAGAAGAGATTTAGATTGGATGTTACAAGAGAAAATTGAAGAAGTAAAGAAATTCTTTCCTGTAAGATGGTAAGACACGGGAACAAGTCACCCAGAGAACATATGGATTCCTCATCCCTGGAAGTGTTGAAGGCCGGGTTGGATGAGGCTTTGAGCAACCTGGTCTAGCTAAAGGTGACGGCAGTCAGGTTGGAACTAGATGATCTTTAATGCCTCTTGCAGCCCAAACTGTTGTACTATTCTGTGTTTTCATAGGATGAACATGAATTGTGGAAATACTAAAATGTTAGTCTAGGCCTTATGAATAGGTTCACAGATGTGTGACATAAATTCTTTGATTGCTGTCTTCATTTGCTACGAAATTATTGTAGTGAGTTGGGTGGAGCTTTACCGACATTTTTGTTTCCAACCATGAATGTAGAAGACATATAAATGGCTTAAATTCTTATGCAATGGTACACCTAAACCTGAGACTTAAATGTGAGTCAAAGGCATTTTCAAGAAATTTCAAGATGCCTGGTTTGCTAAATTGACTGTGAGGCAAAGGAGGAGATGTGGAGGAGAAACTGGGCAATTGCCATAAGTCTAAATGGAAGGACTAGTTTCACATAAACATTTGCAGCAAAAATCTGTAAAAGACGAGCCTGGGATAAAAAAAAATTAATTCATGCCATTTGACTTTACACGTTTGCTCCTAATTAAACAAATGGTGAGACCGTCATCTGTGACTTGTAATAGAGCCAGCTTACAGATAGATGAATGTCAGAAATGTCAGCTTCTTAGTGAGCAGATCCTGTGCAGGTGCTTGAAACAGGATCCAGTTTCCAAGGTGCAGACTTATGATCTCTGTTCCTGTGGGACCAAGCTGGAACACTCATGGTAGCAAATGGCTAATGTACTGCCACTAACCAGAGGGGAGCTTCAATTTGAGCTCAGAGAGAAATCAAATCACACCACTATGCAAATGAAGGAGGAAAAAACCCCAAACTCAGTTGCTTGGTTTTTTTGTATGAAACAACAAAAAAGAAAACAATGACCTGGACACAAAAAACATACCTGTAAATTTGGGTAGAGCTGACATTCACAAGTGTCAGATATGAAAAATCATTCAGTTGTTGGAGGAATGGAAGGATATAAAATAGAAGCAGCAAATAAAATTGCAAGGGTGAACCTAAAATTTTGTTCTGGTCTGGACAGCTGGAGGGCAATAACACAGGTCTGGCTATAAAGTGCATTGGCATGGTGACTTTGGGCAAGGAAACTTGGTACTAGATGTGGTAGAAATGAAATCAAAGGAGTAAACATGTAGGTTATAAATAGAAACTGCAAAATATCAGGGCTCTGAGAGCTCCAATAGGCTTTAACTGCTCTAACCAACCTCCATGGGGCCTCTGTCCACAGCCATGTCCATGGACTCAGAAGCCTCACTTCAGCTCCAGCTTGGGACTGCTGGTGTGACCCTAACTCCCGGAGAGACCTCAGACCTGTGTTGTAGGTAACTTGTCTCCCAAATGGATGCCTTTGGGTGTTCTTTGTTGCCTGTCTTCTGTCTTGTCTTTGTTGTCTGTGTTGACTTTGGACCTGTGTTATAACCTCATTTCCACTTCTTTCTCTTGTACAGTCTGGAGAGCCTGTGTGGTCTCTGGACCTGGTTCATCATTTTGCCATCTCTAGGACTAACAGAGGGTCCTGTTCCGAGTAAGCAGTGTGATCTGTGTCCTGGGTTCAGATGTGGGACACTGCTGTGGTCACTGCAAGGCGCTGCCCACACTGAGTCATCCTCACCTTGGGGCTTGCTGCTTCCTGACACAATGTAAATCCTTCCAACTCATTGAAATCAGTTGGGTGGTGGTTGATAACATGCATTTAACCAATACTGTAATAGCTGAGCCTGGATATTTTACCTGTAAAATTTGATAAGAAAGCTGGAAAGAAAAAAATACAAGGGCTGAAATAATAGCTGTGACTCCTGTATGATAAATAACTTCTTAATAAGTGTCAGGGAAAACATGCTGAAGTTTCATTCATTTGAGTTCCTCATGCAGGTGTGGGCTAGATGAGGCAAATTGTGAGAGAATAGTATGCTTTCAAAGTTGTTTCTTTCACTGAATGTTTCCTGGCTCCAGGGATAGAAACTGTAATGGCAGCTAGACATAATGAGTGGGAGCTCAGTGAAGAGAAGGGATTTGTTTAGTCTTGTCTTGAACCTTTCTTAATGGCATGAAATTAGCAGAATTCCTTGAAATAGAAACAATTCCCTGACAGTTTTGCTAAAAAACCCTCAAAACTAGCAAATACTCAACAAAGGGGAGGGTTGCTGCATAGAATGAAGCCGTGGATGTGTCAGAAGGGGAACAGGAAAAAAGCATGAGAGGGAATGAGAAACTTTTGTTCTAGAACATTGCTAATATTTTCTAAAGGGACTAAAACCCCCAAGGTAGATGTAATGAGTGGACTTAGCGTAAGCTGTTTTCTGACGAATACTGAACCACTCAGTAGTTCTCTGACCAAGTAATGCCATCAGAGAAGAGAGTTGATGGAGGTTATTGAAAATCTGTCAAGCAGTGTGGAGGTTCACTATCCCCGACTCCTCACTGTAGTTTGTTTCTTCAGCACGAGGTGAAACAGGTAGGGTAATAAAGAACACAGTGTCTGTATTCATACTTGTCTCTGTATTTATGGCATAGTATGATGACTATTGCATAGTAGAAACTTTCGGAACTGAAACATTACTCATAATCTGTGATAAGTGTATGGCCAAAAATCTGAAATTAAGCCCACATAAACTGGAACTGCTTCAAAAGGAAGTTGTGTTCTTTTGGCCTGTGGTCAAGGAAGAGAGAATTCCTACTAGTGATGACAACATATATTATACAGGGATTACTAATGCTGTAAGCACTCCCAGATGTGTGGAGTTTTACAGTTTTTAAAAATAGTTGGTTTTGTGCAAGGAGAAGGAGACCCATTTGAATGTGACTTGACACTGACATGGTTAAAACCATCTGTGTTGGCCTCCTTGGGTTTCAAAACGGATTCTCACATTCTTGAGCTTGGATTATCTTGAAACAAACAAAAAGGCCAACAAGATCAATGGCTCAAGCAGAAAATCTGAGCTCTATAAAAATAGAAGTAAATGCACCACTGGGAGCATAAGTCTAAGTATAAGGAATCTTTGTGACTAAGTCACTGTCTGCATTTGGCTCCTTGGAATCAGCAATCTTCAGACTCCTGGCCAGCTGGAAAATCCACGGAGTGATGATGTCATGGCATCTGACATGGACATCAGATAGAGATGTGGCACTGCTGAAGTGTGGGCCACAACAGACAGTGGGGAAAAGTTAATCACTGTTTTATTCTTGAAGTTGGATAGAAGGTGCTGGTTTGCAGTACGTGTACTTATATATTCTTTGAAGGTCTGTATGGTTGCAGGTTCTGTAGGCACACATGGGATTTGATCACTTTAAGGCAGCTTATGAGTTTGGCTGTGGCTGCACAGAATCCAACATAAGTTATAAAATTCAAGTGAAGCTATCCATGAACCTAAATTAAGGTGTAAGGGCCTAGGTGGAGCCAAGATATGTGGTTCTACATATTACATATGTACCTGAGATGGCTGTTTGAAAATTAACAGGTTTGACAATGAGTGGTGGTTAAGTATTTATTACAATTTACATAAAAGCTGAAAAAATATGGAAAGTCTGAGAAAAGAGATACCAGAAGACATATATTTAAAAGAAAAAAGGAAGATATAACTTGCATGGTTAGAGACTTCTTGATAAAATCAAAAAGCTTGGATCTTATTATAGTGTAAATAATTGTTTTAAGAACTAGGAACTGTTAGTGATTGATCAGGATGCTTAATTGGTGCAACTGAAAGGGTGTTTCCAAGGTTATGTCATGATTCAATATCAACAGACTTCTGTCTGCCTCTTACATAGGGATACCAGTATCTCATATGAATTGTGATTAATAACTTTCTCTGTGCAAATGTGATCTGAAATGTGTTATGTGCTTTTTATCACGCTGTTTATTCATTGGGCCTAATGTGTGTGAATCACTTCAGAGATGCTGCAATTTGTTTCAAGGACCAGTTATAGTCCTTAGAAAATATAGTGCATAATCCTCTCAACATTACTTCAGGCACACACTATATAATCAGTTGATATTCTCATAGCCCAAGTAGTCTGTCTACAGGAGGTTTGTCTACAGGATCATTCATTCCAAACTAATAATATATAACCAAAATGTCCATTGTCAAAAATGTCACACTGGGTTCTTTCAAGTTCGAAACTTCCACTGGAACCATTTTCTAATGGCTGTTTAATGGTTGTATGATTCCAGTTGGTTTAGAGAGGTTTGAAAAGATCATCAGGCCGATAACTAAGAGAGTGAAAAACAAAGGTGAATTTTAAGGAAGTAGACCAGTAAACCCAAATGTGTGGAAGATACAGTTTTTCAGGAAACTAGTCTGAGAGAAGAGAGCCAAAGGGAGGCAGACATTCCTTGAATACATGAGTAGTAAGGACATACATAATTTTCCATTCTACATGAAAAATAAGAAATACAGTAAGAAAGCAGCTTTTAAAAATTGTTCTTCATTGACGTCAAGTGAGAAGGATACAGGAAGGAAGAAAAAAGATCAGGTTATTCTCAGAAATGTAGCAAAGATTATGGCACAAAAAAGAAACAAATTGGACAGGTAGCAGGAAATCACTGTCTGTGTGCTCTGCCATTAAGAGAAAAGTCAAGGAAATTGTCATCTGTGGAGGGGCAAATTTGATTCTTTCAGACAAATAACACCTAGGAGGCAGATGTCATTAATGTGGTCTTTTTAATCAGTCTTCACTAAATGACCACCTGCAAGAGGTAGCTAATTCAGTGCACTCCAGTGAGAAAGAAGGGAGAATCTCGGCCTTGAATGAGGCATGTACACTTTGGAGACAGGATTGGTAGATTCTCCTGAATTGGCTGAGCCTGGGGCACCTCCTCCCAGGGTGACCGCAGGATTATCTGCTGTAATCAACTGCCTCTGCAGCCAGACCTGGGGTGGGGTGGTTGCTCATGGCCGTGTAGTGTGTGAGCTCTGTGTTGGCAACTGAAGTGAAAATCGTATTGGTGTTTGAAGTCATTTTTGTCTTCTGCTGTTCTGTCACTGGAGAGTGACATAGTTTCCTCTCCTACAAAGTTATTCCAGTTTCCCACCTGTAGTTAGATTCTGCACAGCTTGCTCTCCTGCACCTAAAGATGTGCAGCTGCCACACTAAAGGACTTTAGAGAAGTTTTGCTTATAGAAGTTGCTAGTTTAAAGATAGTTGCTGAATTACAGGTTTCACTTGGGCTGTTCAGTTTGCATCCTTGGCAGCTGGGCAAAATATCAGTGTCTATAAATTCATTCCTGTACTAGGTTTAGGGCAAGTAATAGAATAGTTCTAGTTCTAACCAGAAACTGGCGGTCTGTTTAGTTAAAAACATGTCAAATGTAGTCATTACAGTAGTATTTTTTTTCTAGGCAATGCTGGGCTCTGTTGTTACAACCTGCCCCTAAAGGCAAGTGTAACTTAGGTTCTTGTTAATAAATCCCTTGGTGTGGATTAGAGTGAAATGACACTGAATAACCAGTGTTTGTCTATTGATATAGCTATATGTATATGTAGGGTTTATTTTAGAACACTTTTCTTGCAAGGGAAAGGAGGTATGTAGCCATTTTGGTTATCATCTATAGTAATATAACAATAAAATTATAAAGATATTAATTAAGAAAAAATAGGAAAAGAAAGAGAAAAATAAGAGTAGATAATCGAAAGATATCACCACTGGTGGATCCAGCAACGAGACTTGATTGTTGCAATTTAGATGTGTATCAGTCAAAATGATGGTCACAGTCTTGATTCATTTGGGGTGGGGGAAGCTCCCACCACATAAAGTTCAGTGGATTAAAATTGGTTCAGTTCAGGTGGGACCACCTAAGTACCTCCCTTAGGGGTGAGTTTAACACTGTCTGTTGTCCTCAGGTGGAAGGCCCCAGAAATTAGTCTGGGGGCACTTTGGGGTTCTTTGATGGTTTGTGACACCCTCCAAGACGTGACAGCTGCCTCTCACATCAGGGTAGTTAAGCCAGTCATGCCCCATCAGAAGGGGTGAACATCTTCCGGCCTATCTGTGAATAGGAGGGGAGTTTTCTCACCTGAGCCAGCTATGTAAAGGAGGATATTGGCAAGATAAAAAACACTATCCCACCTAGCAGGATTTGCTTATCAGCCTTCTCTCTTATCTGGCTCAAAACCCAGCTTGTTGCTAGACAAAGGTTGGTTTGTCATGGTCATCCTCTGGCAGTGGGTGTGCAGACCCTCTGTCTTATGCAGATCAAAAGTTTTTCCTTTGAAAAACAAAAATCTCTCCTCCTCTCCTTTGGTTGAGGGGGTGCAAAGCATCCTGTTGCTTTTGTAAATGGCTGTTTGTTTGAGTCATTAACATTTCAGTCTCTCACATCTATGGAAAGTAAACTAGATCAAAGTTTTATTTTTATGGTATTTAAAATGAATATCTCAGAGCTGTTTTTTCATAACAGAATAATGCTTTTTAAGGAGGTTTAAAAACTTTGGATGAGATTTTTATCCTCTGCTAAATTATGAGATGTTTGGGTAGCATATTGGAGAAAAATACGTGTGTGTATGATGTAAAGATCTCTGTGCAAACATGTTGGATAGATATATAGCATCTATATGTATTTTGTATATACACATATATTAAT
The DNA here is from genome assembly GCA_024734555.1 of Trochalopteron elliotii. Taxonomy (NCBI): domain Eukaryota; kingdom Metazoa; phylum Chordata; class Aves; order Passeriformes; family Leiothrichidae; genus Trochalopteron; species Trochalopteron elliotii. Next base: position 6,456,454 of record JANPWX010000038.1, read on the forward strand.
GCAACAAAGATATATTTCTGTAATAGAGTTTTATTGATAAGGAGAACATAATTTCATAAATAAACATGTAGGGCAAATACAGAAGTACTGTAAAAATACAGCAGTTACATACTACTGCATAAGTGTTATTTTGTACTGCATGTTTCTATATGTGTGTGCACATGCATACTTGTCTATGTGTCTGAGTCCTGATGCCAGTGGATTCAGCAGCTGGAGCTTGTTCTGTTTTTCAGCATCTGTGGGTGTGCACACACAAGTCAGAGGGTCTCACAGAGGTGATTCTGTCACCTGCAGAACAGTGGGGAAGAGGCTGCTTGTGGATCCAGCACATCCTGCTACATTCTGCAGTTACTGAATATCTCCTTGTGCTTTGAGAGAAGTGCTGAAACTGCTTTTTTGTCTTTGGTGGTACAAAACGACTTTGTGTGTGATAAGAATCTTTTTCTGATTGCGTGAACTAAAGATTAAATAGCTATTAATATGGTAATTACTGAGACAGGAATCTAATGGTGTGGTTGTGAAAAGTGTCATGGAGTACCTTAGAGTGAGAAGTGTCTATAATCACTCTTAGATGACTGAAGTACATGCTGCTAATACTAGATGTGGTTGTGTCTCTTAGACCCAGGTCTTCTCTTGCATACAGCTCTGTCCCATCCCTTCTGCTGGCAAAAGTCTTCCTGTAGCAGTACTGTGAGCTGAATCTGTAGCCACCTGAGGGAAAAGTAACCTGAGAGGAAAAAAGATGGGATCAGACCCTGAATCTGATGCACACTGCAACTGTATTAACACCTGGGTGAGGTGGAATATATGTAAGCATGGCTGAAGACTAGGCAGGTGTGCAGGACTTCCCACTTGGCAGCAGGCCACCTTTAGTTTCTGAGTCTGGGGCTGAAGTGAGGAGTGACTGCTCTAAGTGAGAACAGAATTTTTTTTTTCTTTTTTTCTTCTGCTATTCTAACTGATAACACAGATATAGAAGTGACTCTGAAAACTGACTGCAGAAATGGTGGTTCTCTCTTTCAGGATAAAATATAGCTGAAATAAATATTTATCACTAGGTGATGTGCCTTTTTTGTTTGTTTTTGTCTTGGCAGAATCAAGATCTAAAATAAAAAATCATTCTAAGAAATTTGAAATATCCATCATGCATAAAAGTCAAATGTGACATTCTTTCACTGCTATTTATTCCATGTGTTGAAATTTAAAGCTCCCTGTGGACTATGTTGTAAAGGAAATACTGATTAATGAAGTGTACAATAAATATTTGGTGTGTATATTGAACAGATTTTGTGAGAATTCAGAGTTCTAGTACAGGGTAAGAATGAGGAGCTGTGTTGTACTAGGACTTGTTTAGCAGAGATCAGTACAAAATTAAAGAGCTCAGTTCCAGAGAATGAGGATAGAAGCACATTTTACCCTCAACGATTGTTCCATGCTATGCTTTTGTTATATGATGTGCCATTTTTTGCTTAATCAAAAATCCCTGTTGATTCCAGTGAGAATGTAGCCAGAAGAAATAGTGCAATACCAGTGGTTTTGGACTCTGCCACTGTATTGCACAATGTACAAATTAAGATATGTTAAGAAAATGAAGTGTTTGTTAAATTCTGCTACAATATACATTAATTTGCATACATATATATAAACACACACTTTCATAGAAAGCAGTATGTGTAATTTTACAAGTCATAGGAGTCAGCAATTTCTGTTCGTAACATTTTGGACATGATTAAAGTGAGAAGAACCAAAGCATAAATTCAGTGAGATCATTTTCCAAATCAGGAAAAATTATACTGTTTGACAACATGATATTCATGGTATTTGCAGAGCACTTATTCAGATATTTTTTGCCTGTAGCTTCAATGACTTCACTATGTAATAGGTGTACTTTACAAAAGAAGTAGTATTATACTGTTTTATTGTAATAAAAATGCTATTTGTGCAGTAAGGCATGAACTCTGATCTCGTTATACAGGTTGTGTATACAAGTGGTTGAAATTTTGTTTACAGGCTAGTTTATACCCCTGATTAAGACCTTCATTATAAACCAGAATTCTTCATCAAGATGACCACTTCCCGAGTCTTTAGCATGTATTTCCAGGCTTGTAAGGGAGTGACAGGTCTGATTTGAGTTCTGCAGGAAAATGGAAAGTGAAATAGCTTAATTTTTCTTAGAAATACTTGAAATTGCATAAACTGATGTACAGATATGCTGAAGAGGTACTTAGAGATCCATTTAATCTGAAATTAGAATCCTGCTGTGGCTCAGCCTGTTCACTGGCTGCACTGCAGAATATGCCAATGTCAGTATTACAACATGAATATATTGGTGCCATTTGGATAAAAAGTATGAAGATTAACTTAAATGTGGCTAATCTGCGTGACATCATACCAGGATGTACCCGAAAGATTGAAACCTAGATGTCGTGAGCTTGGAAACTTCCTAAGAGGAGATCTGTCTGCCATGTCCTGATGAAATAAAATTATAAGATTTTTCCTGTCTCCCTTTTCATCCCATTTCTTCACCATGGAAACTTTTGTGCTCACTTCTGCTGCTTAAGCCTCTGGTTAATTGTGCCTTGAGTGTATGGTCAGATGCCACCAGTGGTGATGGCTATCAGCACTGTTGGACCATTGATGGAACGAAGTGTTTAGAAGGTGTGGCTTCCTGAAATTCTTGAACATTTCCTCAGTTTGTCCTGTCATTAGGTTTGGGCATATTCTTGTTGATAGCCTCAGACTTTTTTGTTATTTATGTATTTTGTTTGTTGGCAGAGGTGTGCTACTTTTAAAGATTTGCCTGAAGACCACTGCTAAGTGACAGTGCAGATTGTAGTCAATTTTTCAGCAGCATGACTTAGGCTTGAAGTGTGCCTGGGTCAAAGCATGAGTGAAAGGTGATCCTGAAAGCTGCTGAATTGTCAAGGTCCTCAGGATTTTCACACCCCTATTTCTATGTGGTGATGGAAAGGCAGAGTTAGTGTGGGCTGGCATGTCCAATTCCTAGTTGAGTTTATGGAATGGCAAAAAAGTTGCCAGAACTGTCTTGCAAAGTCAAGGATCTGAGAAATGCTGTTGCCTTAAAATCAGAGCTCAACGTGAGTCTTTTTCGAACCTTTTCTTGTGTCGTCAGCAGTATTATCCTCTGATGAAGAAAAAAAGGTAGAGGTTGCAGCCTCCTTCTTACTGTATTTGTTGGTATCACTGGGAAGGAGTTTTACTCTTTCTCAGTTAAGAGTACATAGTGCTTCGAATTTTTGGTACTTTTACCTCATTTGTGATAATTTTTGTTCTGTAATTCCTCCTGTTATCCATGCCGATGTTCATAGTCTGTCATCAAAGTCTGTTTGAAAACAGATGCAAAACACTAATTCAACTCCTGGCCCAATTTATATAATTGTTTTATTTTGTTTTGTTTTCAGACTCACTAAATCATGACATGCCTTTTTTTTCCCTTTTATTTTCTTTTTTCTTTATCTTTTTCTTTTTTCTTTTTAATTTTTGGCTCTACTTTGGTGTTCTGTGCCAGGAAAAAAATTGGCAAGTTCCATTCAATTTCCATGTTATTGTTGAGGTTAAATGACCCTCACAATCCTTGCAGCATTTTTCAGCTCTTCACTAGTGGCTGGTAGCCTACTTTGTAACATTTCTTCATTTAATCAGATTGGGACTCTGCTCTAGCTGTCTGGAATTCAGTTTCCTAGGTATCTTACTATCATTGAAAGATACTTCAGTGTCTAAATTCCTTAGTTCATTTGGGTTCCTTGAAGAGGGCCCTAGGTTTACTGAAGTTTATGATAATTGAGTTATGAAACTATTATTTTCAACTTTTGATTTAATTATTATTAACTCAGCTTTCAATGTTAAAGTATTTAAGTCTTCATTGCATGGCAAAATAAAGTTTAAATAGGGTAAGTTTTTGTTAGCTCTGGGTATTTGTAACATGTTTGTTGGTTGTAACATCCAATAGTGAGTCACCTCCACTGCAATCATTACCTGCTACTTACTGTAGTCAGTTCTCGTCTTTGTCAGGAAGTTTGTCTCCTGTCACAATAGCAAATAGTTTTTCACTTTCCAATGATGTTCCAGTGGTCATTATCCAAGATTATATCTGACCATGGATGTCATAAAAAGTGTTTCCTTCATAATGCCTTATAGCTTAGTGAGTGCCCCACAGCTGTTATCTTTAGAACTATCTTTCCTGAATGGTATCTGTCCTTCTATATGTGTGTTCCAGTTATGAATTCTATGTTGTAGAGATTATGTTTTCTCCTTAACACTTATTTTTACATCCTGTAAATGTAATTCAGGATCTTCTATTGTGTTGAGAAAGCTTTACACATCAGAGTTGTTTCTTACTCCACTGTTATACAGAGCAGACTCAGGCATGTTGTCTTGTTTTACCTGGTTGCTGTTCACAGTCAATTCTTTTTATTTACCATATGTTCTCCTGTTACCACTGGGTTATTTAATCCACATCTGGGTTCTCATTATGCCTGAATTTTTTCCTTCCACTAGTATTTGGAGATCTATAATTTCTTAGTTTAAAGCTGTACTTAACAGTTGTGTCAGCTTTGATCCTAGGTAGCTATTCCCTGGAACGTTCAAGTCAAATTTATCTCTTGAAGAGTTACTTGCTAAAATAAATGCACTTCAACAGTTAAATATTACAGATGCTTCTTATACCACTCATCATTTAACTATTGGTTAGTCTAATCTCTTAGTAGACATTTTACTCCTCTTGTGACTTGATGCCCTGAAGTGCACACAAATATCTATTTGTTTGCAAGCCCTGAAACAGTTAATCCTTCATATTTTTTTTTCCAGTGGGAATTGGGCAGTAGTGGTTTTGAGAGGTTGTAATTGTTTCTCTGATTTGCTCTTGTTTTCCTTGTGATGCTCCCCAGTTGCAGGTCCACCTGCCAGTTGCATGTAACAGACGTGATGCCATTTTGGTTTTCTAATCCCTTTCCATGAGCAGACTGTCACAAGTAGCAAGGAGGCTGTGATTGCACAGACCTGCTCTTGTGATTTTAGGCCCAGCTGGAGGTAAAACCAGGACTACCTGCCCCTTCATGTGTTATTGTGAATCTCCAGCCTTTACTTATGAGTATCATTTTTAATTCCATCTGGAACTCTGAATGTCCCTTCTTTTTTCTTCATGTGTTCCTGTGTATTGACTTGGTTCTCCTTGAGTTGCCAATACCTGGTATTATTTCAGAGTCAGCATGTATTTTGTTCCTTCATGCTATACCTTTATTTTTTTACTTTTTTTTCCCCTCTAGGGCATCTAACCTTCTTTTCTGTTCTGTTTCACATTCACAAGTTACTATAGTGCTTCAAGTTCTACTTGTCTTTTTCTTCTATGGGCAGTTGTCCTCAGCTAGCAATGTTTTTCACTTCTTGTTCTGGTTTACAACTGAAGGTTTCATAGAGATGTTCCTCTCTTCCCCTTTGTTCCAAAAGACATGCTGTCTCTAACATCATCAACTGAATTCTGAGCCCTTATGAGCTCATTGTGTGTGCATTTTCCAGGTATCCCGCTGAATGGCAATAAAGATCCCACTCTTATTACCTTGTGTCCTTATCCTACTACACTTCAGGGATAAGCATCACCCTTTAATAAAGTCTAATTGCCTTTACCTAACCATTCCTACTTGGAGTGGGGACCAGAAGATTTGGTCACTCATTGCACTCATTTTGCACTCTCTTTTTTTTTTTTTCGTATATTGGACTACTTGGGTATGTTGAATTGACAAAATATGTGCTGTTTTCAAGGATGATGTAATCATTGTCCTGTATGTTATTATTTGTGCCTTGAAACTTCTCTCTTGGTAAAGATACTACACACTTACACATTGTGTATGCTATTGTACTATTAAATGAAGCAGGGACAGGTGGTGCCTCTTGCTGTACAAGACTTTTTTGTTTAATACACATAAGACTATGTGGTCATTTCTTTCACTGCTCAGAACATACTGACAACTCAGAGCAAATGCCTATTGCTGGTGTGCATTGCAAAGGGAGTTCTTTGGTTATTGGAAAGAGCAATGCTGTGAGTAAAGAACATGAGTTCAAAAAAATGTTTTCAGGGAAGAATTGAAAGCATAGACATGAGTAATAAATCATTGTTCTGTGTGTGTTCAAAAAATGTTTTGGTGACCTGTAAGTCCAAGAAGTGATTAATGTATGAAAGGGGAGACAATATAGCTGAAAAATTAAACTTTTTTTTTTTAATGTACATTTGGGAAGAACTGGTTGAGATTTTTCAAATAGTAAGGCTTTTTGATAGGGAAAAATGTTGGAGGATCTTTCTCAAATCTGTTTATTGATGGATCTTTCTGAAATTTAGTTATTGATGGATGAGGTCTCTGAGCAAATGGACAAAAAAGAAAAGATACATCTACAGCCAGAGATGACATTCACTTAGGAGCTCTAAGAAACTTGGAGATGAAACAGCTAAAACATTACTATATGTCAGTAAATTCGCTATTTGGTAAGCTAGAGCAAACTTTTTTGAAGAGTATACATATTAGATGGACAAGTAGGAAACGTATATTGAAATAAGCCTTCATCTTGTGTTTAAAAAAATCAAGAAAATCAGGTCTGACAGTTTTTTCTGGATTTGATAAGTGTATTTCCCAAAGCAGTTTATCATGATTTCTTGCAAAATATCTTCTAAGAACTAAGAGACAATGGAATAACAGGGAACATTTTCATATGGGCTGACAGTGGATTACCAGCTGTGGTAAAGGAGGGCATGGGTAAAACATCATTTGTCACAGTGGAGAGAATTTGCCAACAAATTTGGTTATTCCGTGCTGCAATATGTTCTTTAGCATATTCTTAAATGATCAGAAGAAGAAAGAATACTGAGGCAACAGTTTGCTGATGATACTATCTACTGATGATAAAGAGCTGCAAAGCAATCCAAGAATGCTATGATAAAACAGCTGATTAAATTCAATGTATATTAATAGATAATGATGCCCTTGGGAGTGGGGGAGGGGGCATGGTGAGGAAAGAATGGTCTTAATTTGATGTATTCTTGTATGGGTTGTGAGCTGACTATTACAACCCTAAATCTCATTCTGAGTGGTAATAGATAGCCTTATGGAAACAGGAGAGCAGCGCTGAGTGGCAGTCAAAAATCAGACAGAATATTATGAATTATTGTGAAAGGAACAGAGAACAAATCTGAACCTCATTATGCCACTTCACAAATTCATCATGTACAATCATTGTGAATATAGTATGGAATGCTAGTATCTCAAATTAAAAAGAATATTACCAAATGAGAAAAAGCAGTTGAAAAGAAAAGGAGATGGGGATGATGTGAGAATGAAGTATCTGAGTTTCATTTTTGAACAGAAAATAGAAGAAAATAAATATGAACTTGTTTGCCTGTGATGTGACTGAAGAGT
>JANPWX010000038.1:6463950-6596450 GCA_024734555.1 Trochalopteron elliotii
TACTCTGTAGCTCAGGACTAACACTTGACAAAAGTGAATTTTTCCCATGAAGGAAGCAGGTTTAGGCATATATGTGTGGAGTGCAGATATTGTCCTCTGATCCTTCTGTTCATGATGGAGGATCCAAAATATTGCAAGGGTGAAAGAATGTTGGTGTCTGGAAGACAAAAAAGTGCACACCGTTTGAGAAGAGACAAGAATTTTGGTGAAATTGTATCACTTTGCAAGAGCTTACAAGACTTGAAAACACATGCAAGTATGCTAACAGCCCTGCTAGATTAAAATAATTCCTGATAAAGAAAATGAATAATAATGTAATATTAATCTGATATCAAATGGGGTTTTTTTTTGTTTTTGTTTTTGTTTTTTTTTTTTTTTGTTTTTAGTTGAATTGAGCCTTGTCACGTAAATCACGATGAGGCCAAGGACAAGCATTGAAACAAGACAGATGTAGCAAAGGAAGATGGATACACTTCAGGGCACAGCCTTCTGAACACAATATTCTAAGGGAATGTGGTAAATACAATTCTATGTGAAGAAAAGCAATGTGAATATGTGAAAACTGTGAAAATATGTAAAGTTCTCAGCTTGAAAAGGTGTTAGTTATAGTAAAATAATGGCAAACGATTTTCAACAGGACAGGGTAATAGCTTAGGGAAGAATAAGAAAATTTGAAGAAATATTTGAGGGCTTCATCCTGGAAAGAGAAAGGAAGTTTTAGCATGAAAAAAAAGCTACATTCCTTCAGTTCTTTCATACTATGTGTCCTGCAGCAGATTGTGATATGCCTATTGCTCTGCTGGGTACAGGAGAAATAATCCATAGAGTGGGTTCAGTTGCTATTCTCTCTAAGGGTGGAAAAAACCCTGACGTGAAAAAATGGTTTTTGAATGCATATATCCATAATAACTGTTTAAATAAAGAAAATTATTTTCAGTACTGCAGTTAGAGCAGTCTGGTAGGCAATGCTTGAGATCAATTTTTTGTTATTTGTGTTTTATTTTGTTTTTTAAATTTTCTCAATACAATGATAGAAGTCTGGTAAGCATCCTGGGAGAAAGGGGTGCTGTACAAACATCTGTATGTTTTCAGGAATCTGTTTGGAAAACATTGTTTCTTCAGAATGCTGCATTAGTTATCATTGGCATCCAATGCATTTCACAATCAGGAATGAGAGAAAGTCAGTCCTGGAGTGAGCACTAAAGCATGTATACTGAATTTTAATTTAAAACAAAACTTTAGATACTTTTTGTCACAGAAAGGAGGCTTTCACAAGAGACAGAGCCCTGAGCTGAAGTGAATGAAGGAAACTTACACACTGTCATGTCTGACGTCGCTTCTTGGAAGGGTCAATCTTGTTTTAAAAAGACTTCAGACAAACAGTGATATTTATGCTATTGGGACTTAGACCATAAGAATGTATGTATAACTAATGTATAACTAATGCCTTAGAAATGTATTAAAACTGCAGGCAAAAAATAAAGTAGGAAAATACATCTCGGGAGCATGGGGGGAAAAAATATCCCATGCAGTAAAATGAACAGAGTTGCTAGCCTTGGCTGCCCATCTGTTCTTTCACTCCTCTGAGGAAGCCCTCCCTGAACATGTTGCCACTAAAAAGGTCACCATAAAATCAAATCCACTTGGACTAGCCCTTGTTTAATTTAATAATAGCTCCTTTTGGGAGATTAAGCTGTTAAATCCAGCAAAGTGTGAATACAGTTATTCCACCACAGGATTGTGAAGAGAGTAAAGCCCCTCCTAGAGCTGAAGAGGAACACAGGGTCCAATCAACAGTGTATTTCAGCCACAGATGGACAAAACAAAGCTTGGTTTGCTGTCTGCTACCTCTTTTTTGTTTCGCTCAGAGAACTGAAAATATGCATGTTTGCAGAGTTAGAATGTTATATTCCAACTGCAGGTGTTTATTGGCAGAGCAAAATGAAAACCTCAGCATTTTGGTGTTCAGGAGAGACCCATAATTCATAAAAACAACACTGCTATGATGTTACAGAGCTGAATGATTCAGCTAATATTGGAGAAACAGATATAGTTTTAAACACTACATTAGAAAACATATTATTTCTTATATATCAGCATGTACTGCAAAGAAGTAGATGTTTTCTGCTCTGCATTCAGCAGGAGATGAATTAGTAGTCACTCAACCAGCCATTTTGCTCAAGAAAAATGTTAGAAAATAGATGTAGTGGGTAGGGTGTCATTGAGGTAAGAGGGGGCCTACAGGTTAGAAACAGTTCTCTGCAGCTATTTTAGGGTATCATTTTCTGAAATGGAGATGGAATAGTGACTTAGCACTGAGTGATAGTATCACGGGAGCTCTCAAGAGGGTTCGGTAGTGAGGTATTTAATGGTTTATTGGGGAAGGAAGATAAAAGTAAAATACCTCAAACAGCTTTGCAAGAAGTTTTTGGAAATGGTTGTTGGGCAGTGTAGAAAGTTATGTGGGCTGCAGCCAATTGGTTAGATCTCATACATTAAATAAAACCTCTTAAACCTTTAGAGCTTTTGCCAGGCTTCTTGCCTCTGAACCTTACAAGAAGATACAGAATGCTTTTCTCTCATTGTCTCAATAGATATTTCAGATTAGAATAACTTAAAGAGGAAAAGCAGCAGAACATTTCAGCAGAATTACCAGGGGCTTTGTGTTTCAGGCATTCTGCAAAGAGCAGTTATTGAGTTCAGATCTCCTCAGGAGGAGAGCAATTAGGTAGCTTTGTGCGTGCAATGAGTTGGCTGTTTTAAATCCAGGGCTTCTGTAGAGAAAAAGAGCAATCTCCCATCTCAGTTTTGTGCCTAAACTCTAGCTCTCCAATCCATTGCTTTGCCTGCTTTTTTTGCAGCACCTGTGGTAAAAATATAATGTTTACTGCCAGGTAAAATGAAATATTTTGGCTTGTTCCAAAATTGAAATAGCTTTGCTTTTCCATATTGTTGAGGTGAAAACAAATGTGTTCTTATCTGCTACTGTCAAGAGGAGTTTCTTGTTTTGCTTGGTCAGGTTTAATGTTCATTCTCCAAGCAGAAATCCATTGTTCTCTCAGCCCTACTCTTTCTCTCTTAGTGATCACGTCCTCCCTGCTCATTTGCAGAATGAAGGTCTGAACCTTAATATATGCCCTGAGCCCCTACACACCAGAGGGGAAGGTACTGTTGCCATCTGCGTGCTGCTGAACTCTCTGCAGTGTAAAACCGTGTCCACCTCTATACAGATGCTTTCTTGTAGTGGAGACAGGGTAGAGAGTAAAAGAAATAGTGTGGTACTTTCACTGAAATGTAATTAAACCAGCTAAATTGGAATAAGAAACATATAAATTGAAGTATTTTTATTCATGAGACTTTTAATACTGGTTAATAGCATTAATGCTGTGTCTTTGTTAAAATTGCATGCTTCTGATTGGAAACATGTCAAGAGTCTATAAATATTCTGCAGATCAGTAGAGGTGTAAAACTTACATTAGCAAATTCAGTCTGAGCAATCAGGGAACACAGAATAAATATAGGAAATGTTTTATGCTGCAATACTACAATAGAGAGCTGGTCAGTGTTCAGCTTGATATGCCTTAAAATGTGGCTACTGGAACATGGGGATACTGATTACCTGCATTTTTTTCCCCCCAGATTTAACCCATGTCACACAGATGGCCTCATAATGAACTTAAGTTTTGACAAGGATAAACTGTGTTTTAATTAAATGTGACTGTTTTGATACTTCCACAAAGTAATTGCTCTTGTCTTAGAGAGGACCATTAGATCATTTAGTTCCAGATGGCAAGGTAACAAACCCCTAGATCATTACATGCACAGAGTTTAACAACTCATAATCTATCCTACTCTTTCAGAAGTGTAGGTAACCTAAATTCCAAACCTGTAAGAGATGAGTCAATATTTTATCTCATTGTTAAAAAATGATAACTTAATTCTATTTAAATTTGTTTAATGTTAGTGATCGCTTATGTGTTCTGCTTTTACTCTTCTCCACTAAACAGCCTTTTAAACTGCTTGTTTCAATGAAAATAGTCATTCACTCAAAATCACAACTTAATCTTCTTTTGGTAAACTAAACCAATGCAGTTCTTTATATTAATGTGAAGCTTTGTTCAGTCTAAGTCACTTTTGCACTTCTGCTGTTTATATATAATTATATATTATTTCTGAGAGTAGAATTACAGTATCTTTACTATAGTTCTCATCAAGGGCACAAAGAGGTAGAGAGTATCTTGATATTCTCGATATTCTCACATAGTGCTATTCTGTTTACACACACTCACAGTAGCCTTTCTTCCGGTGGCAGAACTGGGCTGGAAGCTTTTGTTCAGCAGTTTGACAATTATTTAGGAGTCATAAGGGATGAAGTCACTGTTTTACTGGATAGAGTCCTTACATAAAGTTCAAGCAGGTATTCCTTGCTTCTGTACCTATTTGACTGTATTAAGGTATGCATTGTAAGAATGGGCTTAAAGTTACTAAATTAATTTCTAGATCCCTCTGCACACTTGCCCTCTCTACCTTACTTAATAGTCTGCAGACTCTGGTGGATTTACAAATCTGATAATGAGTCAGTTTTTACTTAATTCCAGACCATTTACAAAGTATTGAAAGGCATCAAGCTTTATAACACACAAAATTATTACCACTTGATGATTGTTAGTGCCTATTTACATCACTGAATAATTACTACTTGAGTTCCATAAGTTCTTCAGATCTTTATTGAATAATGACATTTTGAGTGGCAGAACAAACTGCTAGATTCTTCTGCTCCTTTGAAAAAATATATTTCAGAGACTGCTTTTCCACTGCTGACATCTGTCTTGTGTGGTCAGTGAAACACATTTGCAAACACCTTAAACCAAATTTTGAAATTCCTAGCTTTTACTTCTGAGGTGCTTGTAATACATAATTTGCAGTGCTTTCTGGAATTACAGTATCACTGAGTTTGGAAGGGCCTCAGGAGATGGCCTATTCCACCTGTCATGCACAATGCATGGGCAGCTAAAGCAAGTTGCTCAGGACTGTGTCTAGTTAAGTTTCTAATATTTCCAAGGATAGCTCCATAACACCTCTGTGTAGCCTGTTCCAGTGTTTGAATAACAATTTTTTTGTCTGATGTTAAAACAAAATTTCTTTTATTACAGTTTGTACCCCTTGCCCCTTGCCCTGACACTGAATATGACAGTCTGACTCCATTATCTTTATTTCTGCCTTTTCATACACATTGATAAGGTTACTGTGAGCCTTTTTTGTCATATACTGAACAGTTCTAGATCTCTCAAGCACTTACTTTTTTTTTTTAATATGCTCCAGTCTTCATGCACTTTCATTAGAATCAATCCAGGGATTCCTGAAGAAAGACTTATTAGTGAAGTTCTAGGTGAAGTATTTTGGCCTTTACCCATGTCCATTATCACTGGGTTCCCTGCCCCATTCAGTGTCAGTCCTGCTTTTTCACCTATAATTCCTTTTGCTGTTGGTAGAGTTTTGGAAGCCCTTCTTATTGCCTTTCATGTCCCTCACTAAGGAGACATGATTTGACTCACAAAGATTTGACTTTAGGTGGGCTGTTGCTTTCCTAATCACATCCTTGGGTATTCAGTATCTGCATATTTCTCCTGTATGACCTGAGCCTGCATCCCTCCCTCGCATGGTTCCTTTTTATGTTTAAGTTTAGTCAGGAGCTCCTTGTTTAACTACTTGGGTCTCCTGCAATCTTTGCCTGACTTCCTACAGGTGGAGATGGCTCATTCTTGAACCTGGGGGATATGATATGTTCTGTAAAGAACAACCATTCTGAAAGCATTTGTAAATTTGATTGTAAACAACAAAGGACTCAGAACTGCAAATAGTGGGGCAATAGAACTATTTTAAAGTTAGGGTTGTAAATTTCTGTGTGAAGTGGAAATACTACAGAATTATTATTTCCTTTCTTTTCTGTCTGCACATGGAAATATGGGTATGTGGAAAAACATAAATGAAAGAATTTGGAAAAGGAGATGCAAATTTATCTGTGAAGTTTTGGCTTTGAACAAAGAGCATGAAAGTGTAGGGTAGCTGGAAATTTAAATGGACTGTAGAAAACAATCTTTGATCTTACTGAGTTTCTCTAGGTATGATATAATTCCTGACAGACCTCCAGGTCAATGAATATGCCTTCAACTCAAGCAAATGCAGAATTCTAAGATAAAAGATAACTTCCATGTTGTGTAGTAACACAGTTGATGCTTCTGATTGCCATTGTCCCCATCAAGCAATCATTTCCTGTTTCGCAGATCTCTATAAGACAGCATGCAAAACCACATTTCATTTTGCATTAATGGGAAAGATAACACATTTTACATGTTGTTGCATTTTCAGAGATAGCAAGGGAAAAATAACCTCTAACATTTTGCCTTCTTGTGATGGTCCTCAGTGCTCAGCTGCTGAAGTTTGGGAAGGGAGATTTTCTATAATTTCTGTTTTTTAAAATTAGACTGCACTATACTTTGACATCAGTTCCATGGAGACAGATAAGAAGTCTCAAATATTCCGGTCCTGCAATATGGCAAGGAAAAAAAAAGAGCACTTGTTGAAGGGGAAAAAAAGTGCTTTTTTATGTTAAGATTTCAAGTTTAATAAAAAAATGAATTCAGTAAAATTGAAAAGGTTTATGTAAGTGTATTATATTTAGATACTGTATATAGCTGAAAAGTGTATATAACTCATTGCAAATGTTAGGAGTTTAGAGAAAGTTGCATGAGACAGTTGATTTTGGATGTGCTGTTTTAGCTCAGGCTCCCTCTTTGGTTGAAGGTTTATGTTTGATCAGGATATTTTCTGTTTCTCTTTCCCATGTAATTCCATTCTTGTAAGCGCATTGGCTTTATAATAGAGGGGGCTAGAAGACAGCCAATTCTATCATTATTCAAATATGAAAGTTCCATAAGGAGAGCAGGATATGCCAGTAAGAGGAGGTAATGGTCTGTTTTGTTTTATCTGATTGTTTTAGCACCTTGCAATTTCCTCAACCATCACACTAGCCAAAAAAAGTGTGAGTCTGAAAATCAAAAAGATGGGGAGGTAATTTGATGCTGTTAGTCTTAGATATTTTGGCAACAGACTGTGAAAATGTGCATGAATGTTTGCAAGTGGTTTCAATGAGTATGTGGAAAGATGGGGACCTGAGGTATCTTTTTAAAAATAAAATAAGACACCCTTAACATGAAAAGAGCTTTTTATTTTTTCCTGGTGTGAAAATTATTAGCAGCTACAGGCAGTCCCCATCTGGGGATTTGAAACCTACTGTCTGGTCTTTCAGTCAGATTAGTTGGTGATACTAGAAGGAACGAAAGATACTTGGAAGAATTGTGTGTAGCTTATGACAACAAAAGGCTCAACTGGCAACATGTGGCTAACAGCTCACAGACATCTGGTGTAAGCCATTTTCCTGAGGAATTAATTTGTGTTGAATATATTTATCCCAAATTTTTCCTTCTTTGAGGAAAGGCACTTGCTAGAAATTAGATACAGAAAAAATAAATACTGTATCAAACTTTCAGCATTAACTTGACAGGAAAGGAAAAACAGTGAGATTTGGCCTTTTAAATTTTTGTTTGCGATGTCTTAAGAAGGGCTGATGATCTGTTGGTTCTGGGCTATTTGAGGGGGAGGCAGAGATGAGAAGGATTAGATTTTTTTCTGCTCTATTTTTATATTTAGAAGTATTAGGTATATTGTGGCATGATTAACTGGTGGGGTCCAGTGGCTTCATGTTGCTCCCAAGGAATGAAAGACCTGTAAGCTCGACAAAAAATAAATAAAGAAAAAACCTGGTGGGCAATTTTCTATTGGTTGTGGATTTCTCCAGTGGTTCAGAGCTGACAAAGTATTTCCCGTCTTCTTTCCAGCCAGGGCTTGAAATAAAAGAGAACAGACAGAACGTAGGTGCAGTCATTGACAACTACTACAACTCATGAAGAAGGATGAAGATTATAGTGCACCGGATGGTCAAAAAATTTCACTTCTCTTCTTTGTTTTGCTAGCGCTTTCCCTAGAAGGATATGGGGAAATTATATGAGAGGCTATAATATTGTTTATTTAACCCATACATAAATGGGAAATAGGTCTTAGACAGTCTGGATTATTTATTCCAACTAATCCACTTGTTTCACTGCCAGTTCTGATGCCTTCACAGCAGCCTTCCTGTCTGTTCCCAAAGTTCAGATCTCTTCCAGACCTATACCTACGGTCTCCAAAACAGGGTTTGTTGATTCTATTTGGCAGCAGCCATTCACCCCTAGTGTCAGTGAATTCAAAGGTCGTTGGTAAGTCTTAATGTTCAGTAAACTGGATATCTTCAACAAGGAAAAGGACTTCAGGAAGATCTTCTTTCAGAAAGTCTGAAATGGTGTATTTATATTTGTTTCAATGGCAATGTAGGAATGAACTGAATAATAATGGAGAAAGTAAGCAATAAAATAAAGCAAGAAAAAAATTGACGTGGGCAAAGGATGTAACTAAAAGACTGAAGGAAATCTAAAAGATAATTCATAAACTCATAAATTCATAAATACATAAATTCATAAATTTATGGTAAAACCCAATTCTGCAGGAGTTCTATTGACAATCAGTAAAATGATTAAATTAAGGAAGACTCCAAATTGCTTAAATTCTGAAACTTTTTTAAAACTCTTCCTTTAATAAGAAAAATTTAAAAAAATCCTCTGAAATTTGAGTAACTTGAGGTTTTCTTTGGAGAAACATTAAGATTGCTGAAACATACAGAAGATAGAAAAGGTCAATTAAAATTGTACAGTCTGTCTTTTAATTCTATAGCCTTATGATCAGAAAATAATTGATAAAAAGCAAGAATATACCAGAAGAGATCTGCATGTATAATCTGCTGCTCTACATGGTCGTCTTAGGAGCCAGAAGATCAAACCTATAAGATAAACCTCTGAAAATCATTTGATATGTCTTGAGAACTGCAGGTACACTGTCTTTCTTTTTTCAGTATTATGTTAGTCTTTAGGAGAGTGCCGTCCCAAGGAAGCTCATCAGTGGTGTGCAAAACACTGAGCGTTGCACAGCTACAGCAGCTCTTCAGGCATCTCTGGTTCTCATGGATGGTCCCTTGTGGAGGATATAGCTGACTGGAAACCTGTGCTGCTGAAGAGAACCATTCCTGTCCATGCCTTCTGCACTCTGTCGTTACAGACGGCTCATGTAACGACACGTAGAACTCCAGTTTCTTTGGAGGGCATTATAGAAAAGTTTATTAAAAGACAGGTTCCTTTTATACAGTGTTTCGGTACAATGAATAGGATTGGTCCTTTAGGACACTACCTTTTTGTAAACATCTCTACCAGTAAAAAAGTTGGAAAAACACCAGGTGTCAGGAGGACAGTATCTACAAGGGTTGTTTTGGGTTCCTCCTTATGATTTCCCAGGCCAGACTAAGAGAGTTCCGTACTTGGCTTTCCCACAGGCTTCAAGCCTGCCTGGAACCTAAGAAGCCATGTTCTGACCACTGTCAGTTCCCACAGCACTCCTTTTGTCTCCTGCTTGATTTAGACAAGGATACCAATTTTTGCAGGTAGTTACAGAAGCAGAGACCACCCACAGCCAGGGGAGTGATCTCCTTCACTGGAGACAGGGACTCACCATGGCAGAAACTCCTGAGAGCATGGATGTGAGGTACATGAAAGTGGTCTGCTGTATGTTTAAATGTCTGCACTAGCAGAGAGCTGGTCTGGAGACCTGAAGGTGTTTCTGTCTTGATCTTCAGAGATTCTATGAGCTGTGAGGTAATGTTTACAGTGGTAAATGGATTGAAAGCAATATTAAAGTAAAACCCCAAAACAGGTAATTGCCAGGGTGAGGGAACATGAAAAGCCTCTTTTGCAGCTTCCTGGCCAGTGATACTGTGGAGGTCTCGTTATTGCAGGCACATGTGTGTGGCTGCCTCAGAATGCTACTGGTATTTCATAACCACTTTTACAGAGATTTCATATTTTTCACTTTGAAGTTGCACTTCTTGATGCTGCTTTGGGAGTTGGCAGCTCCAATGTGACAGACCATTCCCCCTGTTTTTATACCATGGTGCCTTCCTGGTATCAAAATTTCAGCTCAGCTCTCTGCAGATGTTTAGCAAGTCTGCAGTCTCTACCACCCCAAAGACTGCTTTGGGCTTGCCATTTGACATGGTTATTTTTGTTGGTTTGTTTGTTTTTTGTTATTTTTGTAATCAATTTTACTAGTCAACTCATCAGAAGGCTGCTTGCCAGCTTAAGAGACTGAGATTTTACGCTATGCCAACAAGGGTATATTCTGGTATTATGAGGTGTTTCAGGGTGTATGAAGGTGCAAGAATAATGTGGACCATCGTAGAGGATTGTAACGTGACATGGTTCATAATCATATTGTCTGTGTCTTTTATGTATCTCTCTTTGTCTCTCAAGGGATCAGATCAGTTTATTCCATACTGGAATTTAGGAATAAATGTGTGTTGAAGTTGGCTATGGGATTAGGCCATTCCAGGAAACCAGGGAGTGAATCAATTTGGCAGACTTAGTTAAGCTTACCTGTGAACTTGTGTCTGATTAAATGACAAGGGCAGCAGTTCCCCTCCTGTCTGTGATGTACATGAAAATAAAGCGAAGAAAAGAAACACTCCCCTTCGACAGTCAATTAAAGATGCTGATTAACTCCATCTTGTTCAAAAGCTGAGCACTATAATACAGTGACATGATGATGAGTTATGAAAGTGATAGATTCTCCTGTGTTTATATACAAAAGTGTTTCCTGGGCAATATAAACTCCATCATAGGTCCACATTATGATGCATACTTTTTATGGATTATAAAACATTTCTAGTTTTGTGGAGTTGATCTTTAATTACTGTCTTCTATTGAAAACAATTACATGGGAGATGTCAAACAGCATTCTTTCTAAATACTGTAATTTTATGGAAGCCCTTATAAAATGTTTTTGAGAACAATTGTGACTTAATAACTTAATGGGAAAGGTGAATACCTTTAGCAGAGATAAATAACTTCAGCAGTGATGTATAAATGTGCACTTGCAATTAGGCTGATCAATGTCTGTTATTAATGAGGATATAAGAAAGCAAACAACTTCTGTGGCTTTGTTTAATGTGACCATAGAGAGCAAAAGTAGCTAAAACTAATTTTACGCTTTGTCTGTGTAGAAAGTAATTGGTATGAAATTGCAGTGCTTGTGATAATCCTACCCCAATGATATTTGTGCTTTTACCTTCATGAATATTGATCTTTTTTTTCACTTGAATAAACAAGGGAAACAAGATGAAAAATGTCACTACCTAACACATTCCGTTTGTTTATGTACTAACAAGTGCTTTCCACCTTCTTAGAAGAACTTTGTAGGATGGGATAACACAAATCTGTTACTCATAATCTTTCCAATGTCTCTTTTCCTTTCCTTTTTTTTGTTGTTTGTTTGTTTTGATTTGGATTTTTTTCTTTAGTGGCCTACTGTACCTACAGTCCATGAGCCTTTTTATGCCAAAGTGATGTGTGTATATGTGTGTGAACAGGGCTTGAGAGTGTGAGTCAAGTGTTTATGGCTAGGGTAGTGGACAATGGCAGCAAAAACAAATGCATTTTTTATCCCAAAAGAAAAAAAGTTGTCTCCCAGTATGTGGCATTGGTCAAGCCATACCTTGAGAACTGCACTCAGTTTTGAGCCCCTCACTTTAAAAAGGACATTGAGGGGCCAGAGCATGTTCAGATAATGGCAACAATGCTCATGGAGGCTCTAGAAAATAAGCCTTATGAGGAACAGATGAGGGAGCTGGGGTTGTTTAGCCTGGAGAAGGAGAGGCTCAGAAGGGATCTTACTGCTGTCTACAACTCCCAGACAGGGGGGTGTAGAGAGGCAGGGCTGGTCTCTTCTGCTGGGACTGCAGTGAGAGGGCAAGAGGAAATGACCTTAAGCTGAGACAGGGAAGCTTAGATACTATAAAAAAAAATCACTGTAAGAGTGGTCAGACACTGGAATAGGTTTCCCAGGGAAGTGGTGGAGTCACCATCCCTAGGGGTGTTTAAGAGGCATCTGGATCTGGTACTGGATGATGTGGTTTAGGGGTTACAGTGGTGGTGCTGGGTGACAGATTGGATGATCTTGCAGGTCTCCTTCAGCATTGATGATCCTATGATTCTCTGCCATGAAGTTTGAAATATTTTTTATTGTATGGTGTGTGTGTCCCCAAAAGCTCCTGATCATCTGAGGTGTAATTGCAAGGATGTACACTGTCCAGGGATGATAAGCACATCGTCACTAATCTCAACCTTGTCTATGTTGAGCTATGTGATACACGTACCTGTCTTACCAACTCTTCTCTTTTTTGTGTGTTTGTGATGTGTTACGAGCTATTTCACTGTGCATTTATTTCTGCAAAATAGCACAGGCTCCAAGGGTCACTTGCCTTTCCCACACAATACACTGAAAGTGATGCAAGCAATTGCTGCATTATTTACTGTCAGGCTAGAGTTATTAAGAACCAGCCTTAGGATGAAGAAAGTACATATAAACTATAATGTACTTTAAGTGAGATAAAACTTCGGCTACAACTTAATTAAATTCTTATTTTTTGAATAGTTCCTGGCCTGAGAGGATAAGACAGTAATTAAGTGCTGGAGTCGCATTGGCTGAAGCATGTGTGACTAACACGACACAAAGCATCTCAACAGAACATTAATGCAGCCTTGGTACTAACAAGTATAGAATGGGAAGAGCTCATGGTGATATAAATAGAGGTGAGAAAAGGCTACAGATCATGTATTTAGGGAAAAAAATGCATCATTAATACAAATGCTGTGGAAGACTAAGCCCTCCAGACAAATGCTTTGCATACTCACCAAAAGCCTGTGGAAAACCTAGTGGCAAAAACTTTAGCTAGGAGAAGTGGGAAGGGTGTGTTCAACAACTGGAAGGAAATAAAAACTTGATAACTGAATTTATTTTCTTATTGTCATATATTTTGGAAAAATCCCACCCCAACATTTAAATGAAAGATTGCCTTTTTCTCATTCAGCTCCCTAGATAAAATGATTACTTGTGTTTTGAGCAGATTTGCACTTGAAGTTTTACACCTCTGTGGCACAAAAAAAATAGTCTGCTTGAAAAGTAGAAGAGAATGTCATTCAATGCTACTTTAAATTTCCAATAAATAATTAAAATATTAAAATATTTGGAATCTGTTAAGTAGACTGATTTTGGCCATGGTTCGGTCATGCACGGTTCATAAAAATACAGAATGCTTTAACTTTTCTTTTTCAAAATTTAAACAGTTCATAGGAAAAAAAATATTTTTAGCATGATTATTTAAAAATGCAGTGATAAGAAGAAATACTCCTAAAGAAAAATGTCACTATTTAATAATATGTTACATCTGGACTTTAATGAAATATTAATGCTAAGTTATGATAGGAAGAGTACCTCTTTTTCATCTTTCTTTTATCTAAATTGTTTAATATTTAATACTTTATAATAGAAAGATAGAGTAGACCAAAGTAGAGTTTGATGCTGTTTTATTATGTATGATTTTATTACCAGATAAGAGTATTTAAAAATGTTTAGAATATTATAGGATCAGATACAGAATATTTAAAGCTATGTAATGCATTCTGTTACAGATGCAGAAATTCATGATGTTCCTTGCCAAAGGAGACTGTAGACGTAGACTCAAAATCCGTAGAAATACCTACATCTATGGTCCTTATGGGTTCCTTCCAACTTTCCAACTTGAAATATTCTTTGATTCTATTTCATTGTTGCCAAGCAAGGTTGGCAAGGTTTTTTTTGCCTTTGCTTTTTTTTTTTTTTAGGAAAAATGTTGCACTGAGTGACATATCAGACAAAGTGTAGCATAAAGAAGTCTAAATTAAGCCTTTTCAAAATGTTTGAAGAATATAGTATCTAAAACCTGGTGAAATGTGTGGTTGGCAGTTGCATAGAGACAGCTTTACGTATGGAGTGATCTTAGTAACCCTATTGTCAACTGAAAACAGTTAACAAATGCTGAGACAAAAAGTTTATTTGTGTAGTTGGTGCTATATAATTTGATTTAATGGTTTATCCTGTTAGACTTTGCTGACTTTATTCCTCACTGAAAAACAAAACCTGATAACTGCTAACCAAGGACAGTACTAAAATGTCACAGGATGCACAGAGGGGTTACCTAGACAATATTCTCCACATCAAATGGACACTTAGAGATTAAAAAAAATATTGAAAGAGAACACACCTTGGAAAAGAGCTTGGAAATATGTCAGGTGGCCACAGGCACACGTCAGGGAAACAGAAAGGTTCTTCTCAGTTAGATCACTAATGGAATTTAGCCTTCAAATACTTGGCAGTTGCTGTTCCAAAATATTTTAAGTAGTCTGACATAATGTCATGTATTAGTAGTTTGACACAGGATCTTGGCTCCTGCAAGTCTATGAACTTTTAAGTTCTTGGAATAGGAATCAGAAGTCACCTTGCAAAGCCAAATTGTAGTCAAGCGAAAACAAATTTATGACTAACCAATGACCTCACTGTCTCCTTTGAACAGGTGGAGGGTACATAACTTGCTTACAGTTTGGACATTGCAAGTCTTTGACAAAAGCAGTTATTTCTTTTACTTGGTTCACATCTACCTTTCCACATTGTTTGTGTTGATTAACTGGTAAATCACACAAACCACTGTTTCACTGTCTTTCTGTGTTTCTCTGTTTATCTAATCTATCTGTTTTCTGCTGCTGAGTCATAGATTGTGTAACTATCATAGACTATGATTGTCATTGTATCACAGATTGTATGTTCCCAAGAGGAACTGTATGTTCCTTTTGGGAACAAGGGCCAACTTCCTGTTCTTTAGTCGCTGTTTGAAGCACACTAGCAATACCTGACACAAGAATTGACAGTGATTTGGGCTCGAAAACCCGCCAATTCTCACTCTTAAGTGAATCTGTGGAGTTCAGATGTTTGTATTGTCCTTGTAAGGAAGTCACATTTCTAAACAGAGAGTCATTGTGAAAGCAAGAGAGAAATGTGCAATTCAGTTGACACCTTAAAAATATGATTTTTCTGTTACTGAAACCAAATGTTGCAAATCTGAAACTGTATTGGGAAAAGTATCTTTATATTACTTACATCAATAAAATTACATGATGAATCCACTTTTATACATGGATTCCAGTAACTCCATTCACAGATTATTTCAAATTACTGTTTTCTCAAAGGTACCGATTCATTAAGCACATAATGAAGACCAGATATTACCTGGAGACTTCATTAAAGAACAAATTTAAAACACCAAAACATATTTTTGTTAGACGTACAAGTGCCTAGTGAGATTTTTATGAGGTGCTAAAACAGTGTGCTTGAAGCAACTTGAGTCGTCTGGATGACCTTATTGTACAAGCAGAGGTGAACAGGCAATTGAGAGTAGAGTCAGAGAAACTCAAGGCTCTAAGCTTAATAGTATTTTAACAGAAAATTTTACTTATGTAGTCAGAAGGACAGCTAAGAAATCCACCGTCTTGCAGGGATTAGCATTAAATGGTGTGAATGAGCCTGGAATTTCTGTTGTGATCAAAAGAAAATGACAACTTCTTTAGATAAAAGGAGGAAGAAGATTTGAGCTATTTCCGAAGTTAATATATCTGCCCTTATTTTAAACACTTGGTCTCAGCAGTCTAAGATCTTACTCACTGGGCAACTTTAAGCTCCCTGAGGAGTCAGAATGGCTCAGTGTGCTCTGAGCATGCCTCATCAGCTCCTGCAACTACCTCGAGTTTAGCAAGAAGACAAAAACCTCCCAACCTTATGCTGACATTAGCTTTTGCTATAACTGATGAGTAATAAAGAGCCTTTCTCAGAAGAAGAAAGAGTTCTGGGCTGTTTTCAGCGTGGGGAAGTTTCAGTTCAGAGGTAAGACTGATACTGATTTTAATAGTCAAAAATATCTAAACGCATTATGCAGTTGCTAATAAAAAAATATTTCTAAATGGGTGGTAGGTTTGTTTTGGTGCAGGTCTTTTGGTTGGTGTTTTTTTTTTTTCCTTTTTTTCTTCCCCTCCAGTGTTTCATAGTCAGGTATTACCATTTAAATAGTCTTGTGTTAATGTGCCTACAAAAACAAGAACCAGAAATCCTTAAGAAGAAGCAGCATGACTATGATGGTAAAATCTGAGACCTCAGAACTTCAGTATTAAGGAATTAGGCAATGGAGGAGAGTAGAATCATTGTTTCCTTGTAGCAGATTGCAGTGTTGGGTCATTCAATAATCAATAATGAAATGGGTAGCACCCTCAATTGAACATATTTCACTCGTAGTGTAAGCTCTGTTGTCCTTCTTGGGGATTAATAGTTTTATGGAGTGGCTCCTTCAGCAGTCAAGTGCTTTTTCACATAAACCTCTCCTCTGCTGCCTTCTGGGAATTTAATGTGCTGGCTGATGTAAGATTTCAGGATCTGGGCACATAAAAAGAATGTTCCACTACGGACTAAAATCTTTAAGTTACTCTTTTTCTTTTATACTGAGTTTTCCTGGTGTATATATCCAAGATTAATAACTTTCTGGTGATTTGACCATTTCCAAGACTGCATGGTAGTTCTATTAGAACAAATCCTGCTTGAAACAACAGAATAAAACAGGGTGTAAAATTATGAAAGATGAAATATTTATCCATTTGTGGAAATGAAGACATGCATGTAAGGCTGTGACTGAAAGAAGGACTAGTACTCTGTACTGTGCACACTTTCGTCTCCTTGGTTCTGAACCTCCAATTAATTCTGGGCTGGAATACTGAAAAAAAGGAATGTGATATTTTTGACATTCATATTATAGGTGACATAATTTCTAGCTATAAACTGTGTCATGCTGAAACGTTAACAGCATTTTTGCAGCATTATTTTCAACTACTGACTTCAGTGCTACGCTGACAAAATGGCTAATATGATCCTTAGGCATGAGTACAGAGGATCAATAAGTAGGTGATTTTTACCTCTTTAAACCAAGTCAGTGAGACAGATATTGAGAAGCTAAATATGGTTCTGTTCCCCACAGTCTGGCTGTGGTCATATTTTAAAAGTGTGTAAATGAGCTGCAAAGTTGATGTAAAGGCTTTTGAAAGGCAGACTCAGAAACCTCCAGCTGTTAGGCTGAGAGAAGGAAAAACAAAAGGTTGCAGTAACTTGATTGGTGCATGAAAGTATTTCTGAGGTGAAAAAAAATGCTGGCTGTTGAAGAGCTCTTCATTGTGCTGGAAAGCACAATGAGTGGGACTCCCTGGGAGCTGCTACCACGCGTCGAGAAGGGGCAAGCACTGACATGTACTGTGGGTTGGACAGGGGCTTCTTCGCCTCACACATCTTGGCAAGTCCTAGGGCAAAAATCTCAGCAATTGTTGAGCAAACAGTACTTTAGCCAAGATAAAGTTTTTCAGTCTAGCGTAGGACAGCTGAAAGATACATAAGTCAGGCTGAGTGGTTAAGACACCCCTTCAGGGCTTAAATCCCGATTATTTCCTAAAGGACATTTAAATTTTAAAGATATTTAAATTTCAACCCGGGCTTTTCAAAAGGCAGTTACGGTTCCTGGTTCTACTTTTATCTTTATCAGAAGTTTAAGACATGGAGAATATTTCCTTTAGATCCAGGATACCATATTTCTGTATATTTTTTGTAGGGATGTTTTCCTAAATACCTCTCTGAGATCAGTGGTCCTATCATTTGCTCACTGGACTGTGAAAGGAAGGTCAAGTAATTTAGGAAACTTTCTTTATATTACTGTTTACTGCTTTTACAGCGTAGAATCTTTTTGAGAGAGAAGGACATGCAATTGTTTAGCAGACTGGTGTAACATCTCTCTCTTCTTAAAATAATCCCAAATATAGTGTTCTTTTGTGCCTCAATTTTGTGAATAAATAAAATTTTAAAAATTGGAGCGTGTTTTTTTTGGAGGTTTTTTTGCTGGTAAGGCTGTCATATCTCATGATTAAGAGATTTAGAATAATGGAAAGTAATTGTCTTAGAAACTGGGAAACTGTTGCTGAGATTCTAGAATGGATAGTTGGGAGTGAAAGAGAAGCCCTGCTCAGAGAGAGAGGCTTATTTTATAGAGCTTGTGGGATTTAAGGAAGCCTTAACATAATGATGAGTTTTTAGAAAGAATATCCCTGCAGAGAAAAATGTCCAGAACAATGCTATCAGAAACAACTGACAGTAGCAGGGCCATTTTCTTTCACATGACTTTCTTGAACCCTCTGGAGGAATAAGAAATCTTATGCGTGTAGGGTAAAATGACTGAACCTGGAACCTAAAATTATGAGCCTCTCACTGAGGGGTCACCTCTAAAAGCTAAGCAGATGCTATGCGCTACAGACATGGCAGAAATCATAAAAGTCTCTCATGGACTTTCAGAATAAACTATTGCATCTCTCCAGCTGTGATGGGCAAAAAGGAAAATGTGAAATAAATGGATAATTGTCATGTATTACCAAACAATATTGTCTTTGTCAATCACTGCTGCCAGTAGATGACAGTGATAGAGTCTTTTACCTATCAGCATGCCTTCTGTCCCCTTATAGTTGACTTTCTCCAATCCCTGACTCCTGACCTTTCACCTCAGTCCGTGGTTAGTGCAGATGATGGATGAGCCTTGTTAGGCTCATAAGATGTGCTGGTGCAAAGGAAAAAAGCCAGCAGGCATGTTGTGTTCATGTTAGATTTTCATAAGGGTAACTTGTCTTTAAAACAGACAAATAGCTGCACAGGCTGAGCAAGATAAGTTTGTCATGAATGTTTTGGTCGTTGCCATTCAATACTGATGTTATGTCA
Organism: Trochalopteron elliotii; assembly: GCA_024734555.1. NCBI lineage: Eukaryota > Metazoa > Chordata > Aves > Passeriformes > Leiothrichidae > Trochalopteron > Trochalopteron elliotii. The sequence continues at coordinate 6,482,809 of JANPWX010000038.1, forward strand.
GCAGATAGGGAAAAGTGAGGCAGGCAGGAGACTTTAAAGGAGGGAAGTACTGGATGAGTTGGAACAGGCACTCAGTTTTACTAAAATTATCCTAGCCAAAACCAGGAGATTCAGGAAGAAAATAAAGATGTAGACCCCGATGAAATATTCTGTATAGCTGCCCATGTTGTAAGTCACACACTTGAAATGGAAAAAATAAAGCATTAAATGATGAAATAAGTAGAGTGTGGTTTTTTTTTCCCCAAGAATTTTGAACATAAGCGTAATTTTAAATTGTTTCTAGTAAGATAAGTAATATGAAGTTGTCATATAAAAACCCTTGAATTGCGCCTACACAATTGAGGTTTTTCTACCTCTTTAAGAATTACTAGGGCTTTTTTTATTTATTTGGTTTTTGTTCAGAGAGAATTCTCTTAATTTTTGCAGGAAAGTAGAAGGAAAGAAAGCATTCACTTTAATCATTAGATGGCAGAGTAAGAAAGAGATTTCTAAGGAAAATAATAGGAAGGGCAATTTCTTGCTAAAACAGTAGATAGGATTTTGTTTATGTCTAAGAAGTATGGTTCCATAGAATGTTTTTGGAGGTCTAGAGGTTTTCATAACAATGCAAAGGTAAGTAAAAGGAATCCAGTGTTAGAGCTCTTGGTGGAATTTTTGCAAGATGCCACAGACTTAAACTGTGGGCTTGAATTTAGAAGTCCAGGTAGTAAATAGCCCCTACAATATCCAAATAAACAACTTTTGTATGTTTGACAGGCCTGATGAACAAGAACAAACCAGTTAATATTGGGAAAAGTGTGTTTTTAGCAAGGCTTGTTATTTTCTGCTTGTGTCATTTACCACATGTAGGTGTTTATTCAAAAGTCTTGGTCTCTTAATCCAGTGGTTTGTATTTCTCCTGTTCATAGTGCATTTAGCACTATCACCCTTTTTCCTAAAGGTTCTAGGGATTGTCAGAGCATTTAAGTTGTTGAAGGACGGCTGCCTTAATTCAATACATTTTTACTTGGCTCAAAAATTAAACAGGAAAGACTCAGATTTTGCTTCTGAAATTTTGTTTACCACTGAATTGCTTTTTCATGAAGAGCTCATGGAAAGACAGTTTCCATTCTGTGGTTCTGTGCCACAAACAAACAAGAAAACAAAATTAGCTGTAAGCCTTCTCAAATACTGGCATTTAAATCAGACCGTATTTCAAATTGTGTGCTGTGTCCCTGTCCTGGTTTAGGGCAAATTTGGGAGGAAATCTCCGAATGGGGTTCCTCTGAAAAGCAAATCCAAACAGCCCCTCCCCCCAGCCGGTCTGGGGAAAGAACTCCCTCAGAGAAGAGTGGAAAAAAACCTATTTATTTAACAAACAAAATGCCCACAAGCATAAAGAATGAATAATAATAATAATAATAACAATAATAATAATATGAAACAATAAAACCTCTCTCTGCTCAGAAGAGAGATGGCAAAACTGAGAGTCCGTGCCAGGAGTCTGTTTATCAGTCCCAGTCGCTTCGGTGCTGGAAAATGCCGAGTCCCGGCCCGGTGGGCCACGGGTGCAAGATCCCGGTGCTCCTCTGGGTTTTTCAGTCCAGAGCAGACTTAAACAGTCCCAAAGAGAAAAAAATAAAAAAAGAAGCAGTCCAGGAAAGCTTCTTTGCCTCAGCTAGTTAGACTAACAAAGGGGAAGAAAAAAAACTCTCTCTGGCTGCCCTCTGTGCATCCGACGAAGGAAAAAAAAAAAAAACAACCACACAGTCCCAAGGACGAGAGCAGATTCAGAGGAGTGAGTTTGTTTCTCAAAACAAACTGCGCGCTTCTTCTTTCCCTGCTCACTCTCAGAACCAGTCTTAAAGGTACAGAACACGGAACAGACGATGTGGGGATACAGGCATCATAGTCACCCTAGGACAGTCCCCATCATGAAGAGGTTCTAATTCAGTGGTGGGGCTGGGGACTGCCCATGCTATGAGAAGGATTCACAGCACAGACAGCTGCTTCACTGTGCTGAAAGCTATGAAAACTTTGGCTGTGATGCACTTCATTTTACTTTAGTAATTGGTAGTGTTCCTTGAGAAGGGAACCTCAGGCACAAGTGTTCTGCCACTGTGGCTTGTGGCATGGATGGAAGCTTGCAAAGGGAAAACTACTGTCACAAAAAGAGTTTAATTGCAGCCTCTATTTTAATAGAATTTCTGACTGTTCCAAGATGCAGTATCAAATAACAGGGTATAAAATGATACATATTTCTCTGCATTACATTTCTTCTTTTTGAATCACCCTTTCAGAGGCTGAAAAGATGGGAAAAGAAAGCAAAAATCCTATCACAGAAAAGAATGTACATATAAAATTCAACAGTATTTGCAAAATCATAATTCTTTTAGCACATTGGCAGGTGGTGAAGTGTAGGTGTTGAAAATCAAGGCTGCTGCATACCTTTCTAGTGATGCCTAGAACTGGTCTGCTACTTCTACTATAGTTGTTTTTCCCTAAACAAGACTCTTGCAACCATCCTGCGAAGATGAAACAGAGTTTTCTTCCTTTTTAGTACTGCATCTCATTCAATGGAAATAAAAAGCATGGTAATAAAAACAAGGCCAAGCAAATGAAAGCAGCATGTCTAATTTAAAGAATAGCAACATTTGCTAAAGCATAATGTTTTTACAGCGCCCTGATTTGTGGTTCAGAATTAGTTTGTACCTGGCACACTTTCCATGGGATGTAGCTGTGGGTATGCCTGGTACCCTACTGGCAGTAGCATGAAAGGTGCTGAAGTCCTGTGAATCGGGGAAATGACATTGGTTTATCTCCAGATGGTCACAGGTGCAACCCACATCCATGTGAGAAACAATCACATCTTGCAGCTCCAGAATTGCAAAAGGTTAAAAGTATTGATCAAAGGAGCTGCAAAAAATAGCTCTTGTGCTGAGAAATACAAGTTATAATGAGAGTTTAAGGAAGTCAGTCTATCCCTTTTTCTAAAAGGAAGATTTAAAAGTGCTGTGATTATAATGCCCAAATACCTTCATGGTGAGAAAATCTTGCCTCTGTAATTTAAGAGAGAAAAGATTTATGGTGGGACGTTAAAGGTATCCAAATTTGAATAAGAAATTAGTAGTAATTTGTAGCAGTGAGGGCATGAAAATACTAACACAGATTACCCATGGAACTGATGATTTCTACACCTTACAAAGTCTTCAAATCAATGTTAAATGTCTTTCTTTCTAAAATAATTTGTTTTGCCGAAAAGGTTTTGGGAATACAAATAAGAGGAACTGCATTTAAGGGGTTATGTTCCACAGGATACAATATTCGAAGTAAGAGCCCCTCTGACCTTATTTTCTCTGAATTTATTAAAGATAAGTGTTAGATAGCAGATGAATCACTGCTCTGAACTGCTAGTTATTCCTATTCTTACACTCAGCATTTCATGTAACTACTTCTTGCTTATGATCCTCAGTGAGATAATCAGTTTATGATTTTGCCTACTATACTTATTTCAATAAGCTATATAATTTTAATACTTCATTTCATTAATGGAATAGAACTTAAATGTCTTCTCTCTCCAATATAGTCTTGTCTGCTTGACCTCCCCTGACCAATCCCCTATTTTCCAGGAGAGTAACATGCCCATTTCAGAAAGAAAGCTCCTGTAAGTCACTGAAGAGAAGCAAGATAATTTGCTATCACCTGGGGAAGTGGTGACCAGTGAGTCACCTCCCCTAGGTGAGGAGTGAAGCATCTTTTGTTCACTGGGCCAGAGGCACTTTCTTTTTGCAGCAGATTCCCTTTCTGCCTGACTCTACTTAGATGTCTTAATGTGAAATCAGTGTGGGGCAAACAGTAGTTGCTAAATACAGGGCATATAAATATTTTCTTTAAATTTTCTGAGTATGATAAAATACATCCATCTTCTTGATAAACATCGCTATGCACTCATTCTGGCATTTGTAGGTAGTGTGGATGTTTTTCTCTTAATATTAGTGTGTTTGATTCTGTGGGTTTTGACATCTCTATTCTTTTGTCTGACAAATCTGTGCGCTGACTTGTAAGAAGAAATCAATATTGTTTTCCCTGGCACTTTCTCTGCAGTTGAGCTGATTTATTATCACAGTTCCCTTTCCCCTCTTTTATCAGTGTATTTCTATTGCTTTAGGGTTGAGTACCTGATAACATCACAGGCTAGAAGACACACAGAGAGTTTCCGTGACCTTATCCCCTGTGTGATCTTGTCCAGTGTGACGGTGAGCCATGGCTATAAAGTGAACAATGATATTATCCAAACTGTGTGATCAGATTTATGTTCGATTACCCTGGAAATAGAGATGAGCTAGAACCAATGAACAAAATTTCAATTTATATTTAAACTGTTCTTGTCCAGGACCTAGGTGGCTAAAGGGAGAGTAGACATCCAGTGTGCAAAACTTAAGTTGTCTGCAAAATGATATGGTAGAGTCATACAGCCCATAGTTCTTGTAGGATTTAGACCAACCATAGTGGTGAGCTGGTTGTTGCTAAAAAACAACCTAAATTTGTACCCAAATAGGTAGTCTTACTACTGCTGTTTCTCTTCGCCAAGGTAGCATTTAAGAACCTCATTAAAAGTTCAGAGCTACCTTACCCTAGACACTGCATGGACATGTAAGAAAAGCCAAAATTCGCAGTCAGTGTTTCAGACCAGATGAAACTGAAGGCTACAACAGGAAAGGTGCTGTAAGTGTATTGGCAAGTGCAAGTGTGGTAATGCAAACGGGCCCTTTTCACGCAGGGTGCTTGGGGAAAATGAGTTAATCAAGTTTGTAAAGCCTGTGCCTAATGTGGCTACAGGGTATTAGAGCCACTTTATTCTTGGAAGAGAGTATCCTTATGCAATGGCTTCTGCCTGTTTCTTTTTCCTTCTCTCTGAACCACCTCAGAAATCTCAGACCACTCCTGGCCTTGCCACTGGGGACAGCCATTATCTGTGGACATTGTGAGAGAAGTGTCCTTGAAGGTTGGCTGCAAAGCAGGATTTGGCAAAGGTGTTTGTCTTATTGGCACGGACCAGCAATCCAGTTTGACAGAGGGGGGGTGTGTGTGTGTGTGTGTGTGTGTGTGTTTATGTTTTTCCCTGTTTGGGGCTGAAGGGAGTGGGAGGCTGAGGGGGAAACTTGACAAAAGAGTAAATTCATCCATCTGGTGAGTAGAGCAGGGCATTGAAGTGAAGTCTAATAAGAAAGGCACAGTAATGCATTAACTCAATGAGTGGAAGTGCGTTAAGTGTGATAATCCAGTTGCGGAGATGATGGAGGAGGGAAGTTCTAGCAGTTACTAGACAATGTAATAACTGGGAACTGTGTAGAAGCGTTTCAGTAAATGTAATTTGGATGTCAGCCGTCCATCAGAGGAAATGGTGCAAGTTGAAGGTCTGAGAAAAGTTTGGAAACCATGCCCTTGCACTATTGTCCTTTTTTTAGCCTTCCTTCTTTCCTGCAGGGACTTGGGGAGATTTAATAACAGGATAGTGTAGCTGGCAATAGAAGGGGCAAGAATACATGGGGGAGCAGAATTACCAGCACCAACAGAGCTGCTGTTCTAATGCAGTATATCTCTTAATGATATCAGAAGCCCAAGCTTCCTTCACTTTTGGCTGAAAAAGTAAGTCCTGATTGGCCTTTCCTTTCTTAAGTATGCTTTTGTGGATTAAAATGCCTTTAAATTACAGAATCACAGAATCACAGAATGAACTAGGTTGAAAAAGACCTTTGAGATCATCAAGTCCAACGTATGACTTAACACCTCCTCATCAGTTAAACCATGGTACAGAGTGCCATGCCCAGTCTTTTTAAAAATATTCTCAGGGACTCCACCACCCCACTGGGCATATGATTCCAGTGCCCAGTCACTCTTTCAGTGAGGAAATATTGTCCTTAGCTCTGGCATAATGATAGATTGAGTAGTTTTGCTTTCCTTCCCTTATCAGTTTTCTACAATTCCTACACTTTGATTTATATTTATCATCAGCTTCTTGTTTCTTTAATCAGCAAGCAATGCTGTCATAGCTGCTCTCATACCTATTAGGGTAGTTTTAATTGGTGAAGGTATCTTTCTTAATTTTACTGAAATGCTTTCACACAGTTCCCAGGTATCATTTGATTTTTCTGCTTAAATTATTTTTCCGGTGAATTTGGTTATGTGTTAATACAATTTCTGAGGTGGTTTGGTGATGCAGAAGTTTGGGGCATAGTAATATTAGGAGATAGACCATGGGAGATCTACTTATTCTATGAATTTTTGTTCTCCAACTTCACTGATAGCTCCCTGGCTACCCATATACATTTACAGTGTTCTTAAAATTATGAATTTCAAAAATGAATAGTGTTTATGTTTGGCATAATGATATGCAGTAAAATGGCATGTGTTGTGTTTAACACAACAGTGCAACCTTGATCTTTTTAAACAAAATATCAAATTTTAAAATAACATCCCAATATCATTCCTGAATTTTGTGTTGCTCAGGAAGCCCTCTGAATTTCCAATCAGAATAAGTTTAAAGCCACATAATTTTTCTCTCAGTGGAGAATTCAAATTCAAGGAATTTTTTTTTCTGGTTGCTGTTTTTTTTTTAAAAAATGTTTGTTTGTTTTTTGCTTGTTTGTTTTTTTTTTGTGGTTTTTTGTCATGTTTTGTACAGACCAGTTCCAAGGTGAGAACAGGAACGTTTTTTTAAGCATCTCACATTATGGTTGAGCTCCTCTTTTTCATGCAGTGTTAGGACAGACTCTGTTACTGTAATTGAATCATGCTTCCATTTAATACATGAAAAACCCTTGCTGCTGAGAATTATCCATATTGGTACAGTTATCTGAAAAAATATATTGGTTATTTGGAAAGATGCTACTCTGACTGATTCTGCATGTCCATGTGTATGAGTTAACATTATTAAGATTGTGTGAACACTCTGTCTTTGCAGTCTTAAATGCCCATATTTTAGTTTTTTCACAAGTAGATGTAATATTTTTACTTTGATTTGATACTAAAAAAAAAATAATCTAAACACATGGCTAAATTTGTGAATCTAAATAGCAGCTGCAAAACCATAAAAATGTGTGACAATTTTAATGCTTTTTCCGAAAACAAACCCAGGTTTTAAACGTGCAGTTGAAATCTGTGGGTGTCATTTACCATTTATTGTCGCACCCTGCCTCTCCTACAGGAATGAAAATAAATATCTTCCTCTTTTATAGCTTACAAAAGATAAATTCTTGTCTGCTCTTGCTGGTGATATAATTTTTCAAATAGCTCTGGTGATTGAAGTCTTGAGTGTATGAATAGAAAATTGAAATTGTTTAGTTGAAAGAGAGTCTTATGAAATTTGCAACCATGCAGCAAGAGCAGAATATGGAGATAAAAATAAGATCACTTTTGGGTCTAATAAATGCTAAAGTTAATAATGAGAAAAAAAAACCAAAATAAACTATACTAAACCTGCAAGGCTTTCACAAGCAGACTCTTCGAAATTTTGGGAACATCCTAGAAAATGTAATAGTTTTGTAACACTTCTGTTGTCTTTCAAAAAATTAGCTCTGACTACTGACCTATAGTAAATCTGCCAGATTGCTTCTGTCCCATTGGAAACTTATACTACACCGTCTTTTACCAGATCACTTTGTTCCTACTGATTTTTTTCTCATATGCACAAATACGATATTTTCAAATAAAAAGACAAAGATTTTAATCAGTGTTGTCAATCTGAGGGTGAAGAACTCTTTATTTTTCTTTTTAAATTGTACTCAATGATCTTAAAGGCTTTTCCCAAAGGAAATGATCCTATGTTTCTATGAAATACTTCCAGTGTCTTCTAGATAGTGATTTTCTGTCCCATTTGTGAAGACAAGGTCATCTTTATGGCTTTACTTTAATTTGACTTGGTATGCATTTTGTGGCAATGGATTCTCAATTTTTTAAGTATATCTGTAAGCTGAGATAATTTACCATTAAGTGAAAGAGTGATGTTAGGTAAAGGTTCATACTTTAGGTGAGTTTTATCTGAATTCAGCTTTTTCAAAATTAAAACAGCAGTATATTTGTTACAAAAGTGCTTTTAATTTTAAGTAAGTATTGCTGTTCTGGGCTTCTCCCCAGAACCACACCTTTCAAGTGCTTTGGTAGAGAAGCTGTAAAATGAGTAGAACTGTTGCATTATAATCCATGGGTGCATGTTATTGGTGTGTCCTTTCTCTCTCAAATATGGTTTGTGTCTACACTGAGTGTGCCTGAGGTCAAAACAATGCTCAGGGAATAAAATGGGACCCAGAAGCTGTGTTGGAGCTTTCAGTATTTACCTGATCTGAATTAGTTATGTAGCTTGTACTGAGTCATGATTGTTCATTAGTTGATAATACTGTGAGAATATTATTTAGTACCAGTTTAGCCATAAATTTATTAAAATCCTTAATTCCCAGAGTCGAGTGATTATGTTAGCTTAATTTTCATTCAGAAATCTGAGAATGTTTTCAGTATTCCTAGTGCTGTGAAGAAGTTTAGAACAGTCCTAGTGCACCAAACCAAAAAGTCAAATTAAAAGTATTTTCTGATTTTCTCCATCGTTACTGTTCTTGGTGGTGGTGTTTTTGTTGTTTTTTTTTTTTTTTTTTGGTGTGTGTGTGTGTTTGTGTGTGTGTTTTTGGTTGGCTTTTTTAACATTCTGATGATGATTTTGGGGTCTCAGCAATGATTTCTTGTTTAGTGTTTGATAGCCCCAGTAACACTCAGACACTCAGCAAATGTTTAGCTGTTATGACTGTAAAAACATCTCCTGCATATCACCCCCACCTCAGCAAATGTAGTGAAATGTAACATCTAGCAACTGTTTTTTTGCCAATTATTTATCTGTGTTCTAAACATAAAATTCCAAATTAGATGCTTATTAATGTTGCACCTATATTTTAGCAAAAATGTTGATAAACTATGAACAAGCTGTAAGCCACGTAACACTACTATACCTGCCTTTATTGTATTGCCTTTGTTGTATTTATATATTGCTGCCTTTAGTGCTATTTCTTGAATAGTCTTGGTGACACAGAGAGGTGCAATGAACAGAGAATTCTTTAGAGCTGTACCAAAAAGCAAAGGCGAGCCAGAACATATTTTCTTAGCTTGATTTTATTTTTTTTTGTGTTTGACTTTTGTGCTAAACATTGAGAACCAAGTTTAAAGGTACAAAAGGAAGGGTTATTAATGTGAATTGTTACTGGATGGGAATAACCCTTTGAAATATGACTCTTTGGAATATAACTCTTTAGAATAACTAACAATATTGCTTTTTGATCTTTAATTACAAGATTATTTGCCTGAGTTTCTGTCTGTTTGCCTGACAGCTCTTCATTTTAGAGGTAGCTCCAGCAATAGGGCTTATCTCTAGCATCCCATCCTAAAGGTTTTCACATGCAGTGGCATAAGTGAAAGGGAGGATGATCTAGGTTAGATAATTTGAATGTCCCTGAAATGTGAATGCAAACTTGGGCATGATTACAGGCCTCTTGTGGTGTCAGTGTTTGCTTTTGCTATTGGTGTCATGAGCTCCTTTGCAAGAGAAGTCCACATAGACAGTAACAGAGATGACAGCTGAAGTAAAGGACAGTGGTGATGTAGGAAAAATTGATTTTAAATCTTCTGAGACATCCTGTAAGACCAAAGGATAAAGCTTGACTTAATAAAAGTTAACTTAAGTGCTCTTTGCTGTAATGTCAAGAAGTTCGAATGCTGTGCCTGTATGTGCTTTACCATCTGTGCTTTGGTCAAGTGGGAGAGATCTCTTTAAAACTTTGTGTGGTTAGAGAGAGGGTCATCCCTCAGAAAGGGGATGTTTTGCCTGTTGATAAAGCCAATTCTGAGACATCTTTGAGGGATGGAAAAACTGCATTGTCGGGATAAAAAGGCTGGGTTTTTTTTTCATTTTGCAAGCAGAGAGACTAAAGCTCTCATCATTGCTAATTACCATCTTATACATAAGTAGTCTGAATCCTGTTTAGATCAGCCGGGGTTGAAAGTGGATCTATCTAATGAAGGCTAAGTAGTTGCACCTTTAAATGAGTGGTGTCTCTGCACTTACCCCCATGACATTGATTATGATGCATCACTCCCTAGGGCTGTTTTACAATGCCCAACACACAGGACTATGCCTTTCCTGGATCCTCTGCCAGGGATTCTTATCTTGATTGCAGGCTGCACGTTTCTAAAAGCTGGCAAACTCAGTATCACACAGATGTTGAAGCAAAACATTTCTTAGAAAGTCTGATTATAGTGAATCATTGAGACTGAATCTTTACATCTAAAAAAATACATTTCTCAAAATCTCATGACTTTTGCCTTCTGAACTTTTTCTTCTGGAAATGCCATGAAGACACCTCATTTTCTGTAGTTCTGTGTATACTTTATATTCCACAGTTTTCCATTGTTTTCTTGTTTCAAAAGCAGTGGTGAGGGAAATGAAAAATGTTGCCTGTTTATTTATGTTATGTATTGAACCATGATGGTTTGTGTCATTCCTGTACTTCCATGATGAAACTGTGATAGAAGTGCAACATGAAGTGTCTGTGACATAAAAGAGGACATCCCTTCTGTTAATTAAATTTGTATTAGTAAATATGCTAACACAGGCTTAGATACTTTTTGAGAAAAGATCAAAAATACAGTATGATTCATTTCCCATTTCTTTTGTGATTCAGAGATGCAATCTGAAAGTGGGCTGTTGAGACTATCCATGCTATCTGTGAAATAGAGCACTTACTACCAGAATGGGGTATTCTATACCTAAATGAATTTAGAAACAATGATTCATTTTATATTCAACAGAAGTAAGGGTTCTTGAATGACTGGGGGTAGGTATAAGAAACCAGAGATGCAATCAACTGGACTTTATGGACCCATAAGTAAATGAAAAATAAAACCCCCATGATTCATAAAAAAAAAAACCCCGATATAAGGGTTGCTGGATGATTTAAGGCGAGATTAACAAATCACTACAATGCAATTTATGGCTTTAGATAATGGGAGGTCAAACATGTATTACCAGCTGACTTAAATTTGATTTGACTGAAAGATAAAACTCCGCTACATGAACTGTATTAACTGAAAGCCTCTGCTTTACATTTCTCACTGATGGCACCCTGGGGAGGCAACTTTCTTGGCATTTCACATCCAATTTAAGCACATCATTGATGAAAAGATGGCTAAATTGGTGCATCATTTTGTAATAAAATATCTCACAAATTGTTTATCTGATCAATGGAGAATGCAGTCTCAAGCTGTTCGGGGCTAATGTGCTCATTGCACTAAAATAGTAAGTTATTGACTGTCAGAGGGACCTGGGAATTTCTAAACTCAGTTCAGATTTCCTGAATGTGAGCAACATATTGCATCAGAATAGCAGGTTGTAAAAGATTAACTCTGCTAGCTGAATTCTCACTGAAACCAAATAGATGTGAGCAGAGGGCACTAAGCACTTAGTGGGAAATGTTCAGTTCTCATATGATCACGCTGCAGAGGGCAGAAAGGGGTCTTACTCTTACCTTATTTATGCATATTTTACATCACTGCAATTCCATTGACTTTATTTCACAGTCCTGCAGCTTAAGAGGGAAAATTATGCAATATGTGTGTTATGTATGAAATGCTATTTTCAGAGCTGTAGTGAAAAATTTTGGTGTCTGGTTTAGGATGAGACCATTCCTTTCAGATGGGAAGCATCTGGGGCCTCCTTAGGGCCAGAGTCACATGGAGCATCCCTGGGGAAATGCCTTCTCTTCAGACATAGGCTGAGTGAGCCCTGAGGGGAGTTGGGTGGATGTGGTATAGAGGAAACAGGCAACCATCCTGTGAAGGAGCAAGGTAAGGAGACAGGGTAGATATTCCTTTTCCTCTTTCTAGTTTGGCAGCTATTTTTGCTGGTGCTGATGCCCATTTTGCATCCTAAGGATAGGGAACCAGTACCCTGGCTGTCACCACATTCAGCTGGACTCAGTCCTGGTTTCACAGGAATGCAGAGTTTTGCATATTATTTATGCACCCTTCTCCCTAGCTTTCCATTGGTCATGCTTTGCTGTTTCTTTTTTCACCGTCATTTTCCCACAAAAGGAAGGGGATAGGAATGATTAAGAATGGTTTTGTCAAAAAGCACTGTGTTTAATGAGCAAGTCTCCTGTAAGACTGGCCTCAGTCACCATAGATACGGAAGAGAATGAATTGTGTGATATAAGTTTGTTATTTGTTTATTTTCCTAGAAATGTTCAGTCCACCATAGACATGACTCTCAGACAGAAAGAAACACAAAACCAGATTGGTTGGTGGATATTTTTAGTGGAAGGAAAGTGCTCTTTTCCCAAGGTCGAGGGAGGAAAAATCTTCTTTCTTTGCAGCCCATGGACTTAGAGCCTTGCAATGTTGGGTATACATATTCCTGCCATATAGGAATTGGTCAAAGAGTGGAAAAGAGGTGTAAAGTGCTTGTAATAGGAAATCACCTTCACTTGTGGGATGTAGGATATTCCAAGGTGAGTGCTCCCTGTTCCCTTGTTGAATCTGGTCTGCTGTGCACAGTAGATTTCAGCATTGTTATGCCTACAGGTGAGTGCAGCACTGCAGGCTGCTGACTTGTGTGTTTATCTGAGAGAGAGAAGAAATAGGTCCCATGCCCTTCCCCCCACTAGCTACTATAATTAAGTAATAAGAATTATTTTGATTACTTTATTCAGCCAAAAATACTAGATTCTGTTCCAAGTTGTAATTTAATTTTGTTTGACTGAACTGGTAGTTTTGTTTAGGGAACACAAATCATGCTTCCATGAGGAGGGAGGGTGGTCTGCTTAAAGCAGCTATCAGTGACATAGAAAACTCATTTTGGTCCACACCAGTGATCTGCAGTGTTACAGAGTCCAGATGGCCCAACTAAAGTCCTTTTTTATTTTGTGACTTTTGGAAGTTAAATAGTCCTGGCCTGCTCAGTCCTTGAATAAGTGTTCTAGGAAATCACAGAAAGCAGAGGAACAAACTAAAGAGTATTGCTTTGTAACTTACATCAAAGACACTGAACAAGTAGATAGATATAATTTTGATACCCTATTATGGTTTGTGGAAAGCTGGTGAGGAGAGAGTTGTTGCCTAAGAACTGACTCTAATTCTAAGCATGTTTTCCAAATTGTTTTTTGCGGGGAGAATTTGTCACAAACCTTCTCCTCTTCCCTACCCCCTCCCCACCCTTCATGAAGGTGCTTATCTTCAGGAAAACATGGGGTTTTAGAACTCCTAAGGGCTTCTGACTGTGCTCAAACACTGATGGTTTCTTTGAGATCACAGTTGTCAAGGCTAGTGTGCAAACAAGAAATGTTAGAAAATGTTTTTGAGGAACTTGCCATATAGAAATATCTGACTTTAAAAAATATGTGTGAAATGAATGCCTTTTTCTCAAAACAAGAAACAAAAGTAGTATCAATAGTAGATGTATCTCTTTCTTGATCTCAAAGATTATTAATGTGATGACTCTATTGGCATTTACTGTCAGCAGATAAATGATATTGATGAAAAAAATGCAATGGGCAAAATAGGGCAAGGACAAAGGAAAATACTCTTGATGAGCACGTGCTTTGCTTGTTCTGTGATGTTTTCATCATCCTTGAAGTAATAATCCCCTATTGTTTAAAAAAATGTATAGACTTGTAGATAACGGCAAAAGCAGAAACCTGAGTTTACCAGTTTTTAGTTAAAAACACTTCCTTTGTGTGCTGGTGTGTTCCTGACATTTGCTCATTTTGGTTTTGTGCAAATGAGGATAAAGCTCTTTGTGTGTTACACAAAATTATTCTAGTCTCGTATTAATCTTGTGATATGAGTTGTTCATGTGAAGTCACTCTGTAGAACTCTTGAGGATTCACTACCAGAATTAAAAGCTTTATTTAAAATATTATTTTTACATGTACAACCAAGAATACCAATTTCCTACCTAAGTGATAATAAATCATTAATTAATATTACTGCTACATTAAAATCAGTGTGTTAATCATATCCTCCTAATCAGGGGAAAGAACATATCCTTAAGAAATAAAATACCCTTACATTTAACTAGATTATAGAAGACACATTCTTAAAAATACCTAGATCCAGAGCAGCATTTTCCTCATTCAGCAACCAGGTAGTTTTTGGTCTGACAGATGACATCTTCAGAGTCTTTTCCTCACCCAGTGATTAAAGCAAAGCTGAAAACATACACTTGGGTAGATCAGGGGGCTGATCATTGTGTCACTCTCATTATTACAAGACATGGTAGTTCCCTAATGCCCCATCAGAATTCCAGATCTTTTTGGTGAAAATGCATTTAGGATCATGAATGTCTCGATTATCACATCAAATCTAACCCTTATTTGAGTCCTTTCTTGTCCTTGTTAGGACGCTTTTCCTATCCATTAGCAAAGTAATTACCAGGCAGGTGTGGAGGTAGCAGGTGGGACAACAGTGACTCTCAAACTCTGTCCTTCCCAAATACATTTAACTACTTTTTCTACTTATGAGGCAGAATAAGTGATAACACAAATATTCAATCTCATCACTAAAGGAAGCCATGAAAATGATCAAACATCTGGAGAAAATGCCTTATGAAAAAAACTGAAGGGGAGAGGTATTTTCACTCTGGAGAAGAAAAGTCTCATAGGGGATCTCATCGCCATCTTCCTGTACTTAAAGAGTGGCTACAAAGAGGATGGAAACTTTCTCTTCATATGGAGTAACGTGGAAATGACAAAGGGCAACAGGTTCCAGGATCGGTTTTCATCTTGACATGAGAAAGAAAATTTTCAGAGTGAGAACAATCAATCACTTGAACAACTTCCCTAAGGGCGTGAATCCCCATCACTGGAGGTTTTCAAGACACAGCTGGGAATGTTATTAGCAAATCTCATCTGGGTTCCCTTTTCTGTAAGGTGTTGAGGTGATCTTTCAAAGGCCTTCCAACCTGGTCATGTGATTTTATCTCACTCAGTCAGAGTTTTTTGCTATGTTTGCTTTTAAAGACTTATTGAGAGACATCTGGTATTCTACACACCTTCACAGTTTGATGTCTTCCTAAGCCCATTCAATAAACGTGCCTTTTCAGTAAATTTCCTTAGAGCTATAAACACACATCCCAATTTGGTGTCTCTTGGGCTCAGCTCATGCTATCCTATGTGCTGCATTAAGGAACCCTTTGACCCACATTTGCTAGAAAGAAAACTGGATTTGGATACAGCTTTTCTCTAGAATTTGTTTCTAATAAGATGAGAAAGAATGTGTGTATTGTAGATACCAGTTTTGTGATAAGCTTTTGGATCTGATCTTTAATTACAGGTTACCATGACTACATTGTTTGATTATTTTTTGCCTTGGCGAATGTCTCTTCTGAGTTGTGGACATACTTAATTTGTGAAATGCTTCATATCTTAGTGCATGTAGATTAGATTTAGTATGAGTTTGTAAAAGAGAAAAACAGCTCTTTCAAAAATCTCAGTATGTATGCTGTTCTCATGAAAGTTAGTGGAAATTGAAATAACACTGACATCTATTTGTTTGTTTATGGACAATCAAGTTGTATTGAAAATATGTAAATAAAAAAATAGCTGAATAAATAGATAAGACTAGGCTGAACAGACTTCAGATTGAGATAACTGTAGGCTTTCATGATACGGTAAACTATTAGAGGTGCAGTGTTATCTCATTACAACACATATTTTACTAAAGAATAGCATGCTCTGAGGCCTGTATTTATACTGCAATACATTCCTGCCTCAGGCCTGTTTTGAGGTGTAGGGTGAAAGGACAAGTGGCTTTGAAACTTGAAAAGTAGATGCCTTTTTCTGTAGCCGCATATGCAACACACAGCTGTACTCAGTGGTTTATTGCCTGTGTTAATTGTGAGCAGTAAGGATGGAGAATGTGTGTTCTAGTGAATGGCTTCCCCCACTGTTCAAATATTTTCAGATAGCAAGCAGAAACTCCAAAGAAAGAAATTCCAATTGTATTTGAGGACTCAAAAGTATATAGTTCTAAAGTTGTTGTTATAGTAGTAGTATTATGGGATATCCAGTTAGAACAGCAGCTTAAGTGTTGCTACATTTTTTCTAGTGACAAGAGAGCTTAGCAAATACAACTCTGCAATCTATTTCATCTCCACTAAGGATAAACATGTGTCAAAGAAAGAGTCTCTGCTACGAATTACCCATTTACCACAGTGGTCTGATTGTCCTTTGCTTCTAGTGTAGTGTAAATCTGGAGTGGCACAGTGAAATTATTGGAGCAAGTGCTGTGACAGAGCATCAGATCTGCATCATGAAACTCTCTCTCCATTGAAATTAAGGAGAATTAGAGACTGATCTTGATGCTGGAGGGATTTCAGCTGCAGATATGTTACTAGAAATTATAGTGGGCTGCAGTGATACATAGAAATAACTTTTCAAGTCAGTGATCAAGGATTCAAGGCAAAAGAGACCTTCTGTGTTCCATCAAGCAGAAAAAGAGAACAGAGTAATTTCCAAACTTTAAATGGGGTAAAGTGGGACAATAATAATAATAATAATAATAATAATAATAATAGTAGAAGTGACTAATAGTGGTTCAGAACAGTGAAATCTGGTAGAAAGGGAATGGAAAACTAAAGACAATTTGTTAAGATTTCTATGCTTGTATTACACTGACATGTAGTGTCCCAAAAGGTGTTGCCAGAAGAAATTTGGTGTTCTAATGAACTTCAGACCAACACTAAGAAGGCCTGGCTGAGAGTCTGACAAATAATTTAGTGAGGGCAGGTGCATGGGAGAAATCATAGTACTAATTTTGCAATTGCTGTACTGGGCTTCCCATAGGTCAGATGTGTGTAGTTCTTGGCTAGTCTGACCACAGAGTGCTTACAGCAGTATGCTAAAAAATGGATGGTCTACCAGAATATATATCTATCTAATAAGTATTAATTTTCTAGGGGAAATTCTGTTTTGCATTTCCAATGATTGTCTTGCTCTTACATCTAAGGATGGTATTTTATCTCCATTTTCTTTAAGGATGGTAATTTAATTTTTGAGGCAGATCCATATTGCCCTTAATCTCTGTGCCAATCTCATTGTGATCTAACGTTGCATTCCTTTTATGTGGCTGAAAAGTTTTTTTGCTATTTTTTCTCATTATTGTTGCAGGATCATGCTCATATTGCAATAATTTTCTTTCTGTGGGAACTCCTTTTGACTTCTGAGATACATTTACCAATTCTTTTTTCCCTTTTCCTTCAAGACTTTCCATACTGGACAAATAAGGAACATGAAAGAACAACGAAATCATCAGGAAATCATCTGAGGTTCAGAAGGATCCCTCAGAAAAATCCTGGGAGGGATCTGAATGTCAGAGAGCAGCATGACAAGCCATAAAAATCACAGATAAGTTTCTTTTGATATTCTTTCACTATGAGAAATTAGCTGTCATGAAGAGAAGAGGAAATCAACAGAGGATGACTGGAAAAATTATTTATTTGAACTAGGGGAAAAGGGAATATGTCACACTTACTTCCCCTTTCAGTCTTTTTCAAAGTGATATTCTAGTCAAGGTATATTCAGTTCAAATTCTGAAATTTAAGCTTGTTGTCACAGAAGCACAGAACAGGTAAGATTGAAAGGGACCACAGTGGGGCATCTGGTCCAGCCTCCTTATTCAAGCAGGGCCATCCTAGAGCAAATGGCACAGAATTGTGTCCAGATGGTTCTTGAGTATCTCCAGAGACTCTACAACTTCTCTGGGCAATCTGTTCCTGTTCACAGTCACCAGCACAGTAAAGAAGTTCTTTCTCATATTCAGATGGAACTTTCTGAGCATCAGTTTCTGCCCATTGCCTCTTGTCCTATTGCTCAGCACCACCAAGAAGAGCCTGGATCCATCCTCAGTCCTCTTCCCTCAGATACTTCTGTGCTGATGAGGTCCCCTCTCAGTCTGCTCTTTCTGAGGCTGGGAACAGCCCCAGCTCCCTCAGCTTTTCCCTGTAATAGACATGCTCCGGTCCCCTAATCATATTTGTCACCCTTCAGAACTGGACACAGCACTCCAGATGGGGCCTCACCAGGACTGAGTAGAGGGGGAGGATCAGCTACCTCAACCTGATGGCATTGCTCTTCCTACTACCCCCCAGGATACCATTCTTGTCACCTAGAGCACACTGCTGGCTCATGGACAGCTTGTTGGTCACCAGAACCCCCAGGCCCTTCTCTGCAGAGCTGCTTTACAGCGGTCAACCCCTACTTGTACAGCTGCATGGGGTTTGTATTACAGGAAAAGAAAGACATTTCCAAATTCAAAGCATCCTAATAAACAAAAAAGTGTTCTCCCTAAGATTTTTGTTTTCGTACAGTGCCTGTATTTTGAACTTTTCCTTCATTTTCTATGCCTCCTGTCACTGGTTCCAGACACTATGCCTCTACTTTCTTCTAGCTGGGAGGAGGAAATGGAAGATACAGAGGGTGGTAAATATGATGCCGAGGTTTCTTTAATTCACTGGTTTTCAGTCACAGAATATTTTCTGTTACTGTACCAAATAGTGGGAATCTAAGTTTTAAGACAGATATCTGGAGAAAAAAAAAAAAAAAAGAAATGAGAAAATTGAAATGATTGGTTTTCGTCAATCCTTGAGAAAAATGTGGTAATTGAAAAAAAAACCAAACAAACCCAAACCTAACAGACTAAACAGTGCTCATACTTGATGGCCTTATTTTTGTGGAAGAGTCTCTTATATTGACTTAATGATATCTGCTGGAATTGAAACAACAGTGTCTACACAAGGGACTTACCCCATCTAATTGCATCAATTGAAAGTGATTCAATTTTTTTGGCAGAGACAAGCATAGGGAGATGGAAAAAATAAATGGCTATTTTTTATAGTGAAATAAAGGAGACAAAGCAAAGCAAACAACTTATGGCCTGTAATGCCATATTTTTATATCTTGGAAACCATGACTAAAAGATGCTAATTTGTTTCAACTCGCTCACTGTGAGGGCTCCTTTTGATCCTCCTGCCTTTCTTAGAGTGTGATATTCTCACATTTTAATGCAGTATCGTTTAACATTGAGATGTAGGGAAAACTGTCCAGTAAACAGCTTTTTTGTACTGATTTGGAGCTTGTGGGAAAGATTATAGCATGAGCTGGTGCCTGCCACAAGAGAAATGGATTATTACTCCAGGAACACTTACATCAAGGAGGGCCCTTTTACAGCTGAAAGAGGCAACCTTTTACAAAGAGCTGTGTTCTGTGAACTCCTTGTCAGCTTGCTGAAAGTGCTAACTCACTGCATACAGGTCATTCCTTCTCAGAAACACGGGAAAAAAGCTTTAGCATGCTATTTGTGACTTCATCTCCTTGAGTGGAAAGATGTTTTCTACAAAATGACACCCCATCAAGGAAAAAAAAAGTAAAAATCAGATTTAATGAGACAGAGGGTTTAGGGAGGACAGAAAAAAGGGGTGTTTTAAAAGACATCAATACTACATACATAGCAGCATATGCTTTCAACAAACCAGCCTGCATGATTTGGATAAAATGAGAGTGGTGGTATTTTCCAGACAAAATCCAGTTCTAATAAAACTCAGCTCTGGGTAACGAGGTCTCCCTGAATTTCCCCACCCCTGAAATCCTGCTTTACTTCCTATCAGTTTCAGTGTTATGATAAAATTAAAAGCCTCACAAGGGAACATTTTTAATTTTGTTTCTGAAAGACTTTTTTTTTTTTTTTTAAGTCAAAGAGAACTATAGAATAAATTATTACAAGGACATTAAAAGGATTTCATTTCCTTGAGCATACATATGCATTCTGCTGCAGCATGTCCTCTCCCTCCCAGTGTAGCCATTGATCCACAGCTTTTATAATGAACTCTAATAACAACTCTATTACTGCGAGGCTCGCGATTGGCTCAGGCACCCACAAAATTAGCTACAAAGAAGCCAGCTTGTCAATATTAATTCCACCACAGAGATTACTTGTTATGGTAGAACAAAGGTGTTTTGGCTCGAGCTGAACAACTTAACTCCTTGTCTCATAAAATTTAAGCTGCTATTGATCTCCTTCTTCTATTGTGCTGAAGGATTAAAAAAAAACCAGGGGTGCGCGCGCGCAGACAGGCAGACGGACACCGGCGTGCTGAATCACTCCAGTGCATTCTCCTAAACCACCAGCCGCCCCCTTGCTTCCTTCCCTTCTTCCCTTCCCCTTCCATCCCCTCCCTGTCTGCTAAGAATCATTCAGTAACATGAAGCAAATTAAATCAATGAATTCATCCTAGCAGATGGGTGCTTTAACAGTCAGTTAGCCTTTAGATAATTGAGGCGTTGACTCTGGAATCATAAAATGGATGGCTCGTTTGTACATTTTACTGAAATAGATCACTGAGGTTAAATAAATGAAATCCCATTTGTCAGGCGGTAATAAATGGCCTCCCCTTCTGCAAACAGCTCTGTTTGGCCTAATAAATACAGGGATGTTACAGTGCTCCTCCCTTGATAGGGTTATGGCTTAATGAAATGGTCTTTCCTCTGCTTGTTTTTGCCTCCTCCTGCACCGTGTGATAAGTAGCGAACCAACGAAGCTTGTAATTACAATCTTACAGAGAACCCAGCCAATCTGTATATAAATCTCACCATCCAATTACAAGATGTAATAATTTTGCAGTCAAGCTGGTAATGAGGTCTAATACTCATGCATGTGATAATCCCCCCTGGATGCTGACTCTATCAGATGTTAGCTTTGTAATTATACTGGCAGAAAATCATTATTTCATGTTCAGCAGAAAAATGAGGTTGGTGGGAAGTTAATTTTCTCTATGCTCTGTGAAGCATAGACAAAATTTTAATGATTTAATCATTATGGTTATCCCTTTTGCAATTGACCCGCGTTACTTCTGTAGAAACATTGGCACATTTAAAAGTCCCTGTTACCCGATAAAGCTTGCCAGGTATGCAGCTTTTAATGTAAGAATAACCGTATACAATTAAACTATTAACCTGCTTGATAGGGGAAAAATCCATAGTTTTTATGTTTTCATTATTTACACACAGGATCCAAAGGAATGTTTATGTCCTGCACTGCGATAAAAAAGACTCTTAAATAAAGAAAAACGCTATAATTAGGATGTAAGCTCTCAGAACAAAACAGCAGGTTCACAGTGGTATTTTAGCAGCTCAGTAATCTTTTCTTCCTTTTCAGTGTAGGAGACATTCTTGAGACCTTATACTTCTACACAAAGAGCTTTTTATGCATAATCGGCATTTTCACAAGAACTAGTATAAAGGGATTGCTTGTGATACATATTTTTAATTGTTTTCTGCTCTCAAAATTTTCTTTTTATTTCTGTTTGTCTAGCCTGCCAGGAGAAGGACACAGAATAAGACAGAAGTCTCAGCATTGAGATGGGAGTGAGAAAAAAACCAGCATCACAAAATCAAAACTATAGGGAAGTAGGTAGGCAGGGCAAAATACCAAAATGTGTTGCATATTGCAACTAGGATATTTAAGGATAAATTACTTAAAAAAATTCAACCTAATGAAAATGTCATCAAATTTTTTTGTGGTAGGATTTCAACTAAATATGGGAATGTCTGCATCCAAATAGTACTTTAACACCCCAGTGTCAAAGAGTTGTGTGCTTAATTCTTCTATTTCTAACTTTTATTCTGTGCCCATTATCTTCCTTTATCGATTTACTTCGCATATATGTGGATATATATATGTCTGTGTGTGTGTATTTAAATATTTACGTATATACATGCTCTGTTTCTTTAAAACATACATTATAAAAAAGTTAACTGAATTTTATCGTCCTGAAATATTTTATGTTTTCTTTAGAATGAGCAGCAGGATTAGGACCTGTGCCCTACTACTGATGACTTTCACATTGGCTTGATCTGGTGCGTTGTAAGACTTACCACAGCAGAACCCAACTAATATATGAAGTATGTAAAAGATAATCTCATATTTGATTCCTGTTAGACCTAGAAGATAGACACAGTTGTTGTCTCAAGACCAAAGCGGTCAATGACACTCTCCAGAAAATGATCTGCAGGTAGGTACTTCTTCTGAACCTTTGGGATGTGGCTCATTCCACTTCACTTCAGATTTGTTCTTCCAGACCTGGGGTAGTCATCTAGAATCCCTTTATAGCCAGTGAACACTTCACAGGTGGCCTTCTCTCACCCAGTTGAGATGTCTACCTTTTGAGAAGGTGATCTGTCTCCCAGAAATGCCTTTTCATTCGCTGGCTATAAAAAAATAACAAATGTATAGTTCAGATGTTGGTAACTACTTTGAAGGCCTCAAAGATAAGTTGAAATAAATTCTGCCCTTACCTTCCTTGTGGATCCAACCCAAAGTAGCTCTGGAGAAGGCCTGGGGTCTATTATGTATTATGTATTAAATTCCTAATCTAGTGATATAAAAAAGGCAACTTGACAGACACGAATCCTGATCTAATTATGGTTCTCAGCCTTAAAAAAGGATTATTTTTTAATGAGTCCTGTAACTCAAAGCACATATATATTTAGACAATTTATCAAACGTCTTAAGAAGAAAATCCTGACATTAGTTATGGTGGTTCTACCGGTACTCCATATGTTTTATTCCTGCAGAAGAGGCAGGATGGTGATGAGGAATGCACATGACCTAAAATTAATTAGGATATTATGAAACAGTGAAGACTAAGAGATTTGAAGAAGGACATAATACAGTAGCCAAATGGACAGTCCTTTGCTGGCAAACCTATTATGTCTAACGTATGTTCAAAGGAGTAATTTGAAATACTTAATGCCTTACTAAATACAAAATAAATTGTTCTGAGCTGGTAGAAAGATAATAAGGGTATTAATATAAACAGTTGAGTCCAAAGTAATAAAAAATGCAAAGAAACTCAGAAGAATATGGAAAATAAAATATAAAATGCTATTTATGACAAAGATACTTATTTTTCTAGAAAGATGCATTTCTTTTATCCCTGTCAGTCAGGGTTGTCATCTTTTACAAATTTTATCATGGGTTTGACATATTGGTGGGGAAGGGCTGGGTTTAGATGTATTCTTGAAGTCGCAGTTTTGGGTAACATTCCTACATTTCCTTTAAAAAAGAAGAGAGAGAATTCTATAAATTTATTCCAGTTTAAAGTTACTAAACTTTAGCTTGGTGTCCCGGGGAAAGTACATAAAGCATAAAATGGAGTGTGCAAAATTGATATAATTGGCTCTTCTGTCTGAAATGTATTTTTACTCTTGCATACATAATTTTTCAGAACACTGTGAGACGTGGAGATAAACCTGGTTTTCTGAACTCATGTCGTGAAAAGATCTTAACTCCTTATTTAGCTAACTAGGCATTTTTCTCACTGAGGCAGAACTGGGATTAAAAGCCAAGTGAGTTTTGCTGCTGGCTAGAGAATAACTGGACAAGACTGTATTTCCGTACCATAAATTAGGCTAAAGACTGCAGGCAGGGGCTGGGAAGTCTTTGGTTAAGACACTGGATTTAAATCCAGTAGAATACTTTAGGTGTTTTGTGAGTATGGCCATCTTCTAGATAGGTGGATGTTTTTCTCATTTTCCAGACAAAGTATTTAGAACATGAGTTTGCCTTAACAAAACTAAATAAATATTAGCTATGTTGTAAGAAGCAAAAAAAGCTAATGCAGCTTCTCACCCAACTTCAAAAAAATATTCCTATCTCAATCTCTCTGAAAAAAAAGGAGTTGTGCAGGTAATGGCTGTGTCTAAAAAGAGGCACATTTGTCCTTTTGACAGACCCTGCAGTAATGATTGTTCTGTGGTTCAACTGTTGGATCTCTTTGAGTTTTCTGATGTGTCTTCTGGTGTCTCATGGCATAGAGAGACGGGTCTGGGAGAACCCCAGTTCCTCAGGTTCCACATGCCAGTAGGTAGGTGAGCTGTATATAAATTTGGGAGCTAGTTTGTTGATCTAGAGGTACTTCATTGAGAGAGAGCAAACCTAGCCAAACAATGGGCCATGACTGAGTCCTAGGGTAGAAGTAAATAATCAGGTAAAGAGGTTGTTACTAGTTACTCTTAGCACAGTTTCTGTCTGCATTCCCTAAGACTGACTTATACTTTCCCTATTTGACAGTTCTGGCATTTACCTTGAGCTCTATAATCCCCAGAATGTCAGCTATTTGGGATCCTTGAGCCAAAGAGCCTCTCCTATTTCCCAGTCATATTCATCTTCCATTTCAATATGGGATTTACATTCCAAGTAAAATTCAAAGTGGGGAACAAGTCAGTAAGACTGCACACTCACCTTGCAGCAGGACCAGTGTCTGTGGCTTCTCTGGGGACCTTGTCTTGAACATGGGCCTTGGCTGTGTTTTAGGACTGTCCTGTTCTGGGACCTAACTTCAGCCAAGTTTCCACTACTTGGTGTACAAAATTCTGAAACTCTTTGTGAAGCAGCCTTTGATTTTTATATGGTTTTACAGGAGATCAGGATAATTCTAGTTGAGCATAGTTAGGATTATGTATTCTGCTGGAGAAATCCAATCTTTAAAAGAATTTCCAGGTTCAGCCATGATTCTATCAGGCAGTTCTTGACAGTTGAACGTATTAAAATGAAAATAAAATGTCCAGTGTCCTTCTGTGATTTGAGACATCACCAAAGCTTATATGAAGGGGTTAATTTATTAAAAGGCACTGGCTCTTAGTTGCTAGGTTACATTGACCTTTTCCCAAAGGCTGTACTACTCCAAAGAGCGTGTTTGGTAGAGGTAATGATTCTGTGTGGGGTTTACTCAATGAGTTGCTGGTAACCTATCCTGCAGGGAAGTTGAGAAGATGTGGTGTTGGAACAAGCTGTCATCTTCCACCTGTCCTCTTCCATTCATATTTCTCTCTTTAGAAAACAAAACAAATCATACAAACAAAAGCCAACCAACCAACCAACCAACCGAGGTAAACCACAGTTTCTTTAATTTGCCTGTGAAACTAGACAAGAACTCCTCCCCTGCAGATTGGGCACTAGAAATGTGACTATTTGCACTGCACTTAAAAGAAGTCCCAAAGTAAGAATTATGAAGTCTTCTCTTCTGAGTAGTTGAAAAAAGAAAAAGAATTCTGCCCATTTTCACGGTGTTTATTGAAACGTCTTTTCTTTAGAATGAGTAAGAAGTTAATAAATGAATTTTTAAGTAAGGTTTATTTTTTGTCTCAGATTATATGTCAACATTTTATCTTCTCTACTAGGATCACTGCTTAGAGTTATTTCTTTACTTCTTATATGTTTTGTTGTATTTTTAAAGAGACAAGGAAAAAGAAAGATTGAAAATCCACATGCACACCCAAATGATTTGTAAGTTGATGAGAACAACCTAATGAGAAGTGTATTTAGTTCTGCAAATAAAAAAATTGCAATTGTAGTTTGTTTTTGTTTTTGCTTTCCTGAATAAACATTTTTTATGTAGAAATAGGTGCATAGACTTCATCCTTATGGGCCAGGGTAACTTACATGACAACTTGTTAAATCGATTTTATGCTTCTTTTAGATCTGCTATTCAATTTTTTAAAGTGCAGATACCATGGCAACCCCCTCTCTCATATGGAACGTATGCTGCTTTAGAGATAAAGAGCAAGTACATGCAAAGATGGAACAGGATGACATGTAAACTTTTTTTTTTTTAAATAATCACACTTTGGACGAAAAAATATGCTACACAGATGCATTTTCTCTCCACTGCAGTATATTTTATGAAAGAATCACATTTTGTACAATGCAATTAATCAGGTTTTAGATCTTTTCATAAATAATATAGAACGAAATTGCATCCTGTGCTTTTCTGATGTGTATGTTCATGTGTGTGTATATATGCATATATATAGCCAAAGAATTATTCATTTCTCTACATTTTTTTAGTGTATAATAAATGCTTAAAACTGACACTAACATCTTTATTTTTCTGGATTTTCTTACAGCTCCTTGATGGTAAGACTGTAACACAGGTTATTTTGGTTTTATTTTGATTTTATGGAGGAGCTGCATAGCTGCTACAGCTAATTAATTTTTAAAAGAAAAGACGAATCACAGCTGAAGTATCAGTTTTGAGAAAAAGCAGGAGGACCTATGTGTACTTTGTTATCTTGGTGGTTATTTACATTGTCTGGATCAGAATTTTCAAAAGCATGATAGTATATTTGATTTCTCAATTAGCTTTCTAAATAATTGACTTCAGGGCAATCTGCTGGGGCACAGAATTTTTGAAAATCTGGTCTCTTACTCGAGTTTGTTTAGCGGTAGTTGGATTTAGGTTGTGATATATTGTTTATATCCAAAACAAGATGATTGAGGAAACTACCATTTCTTATCATGAATACCCTATTTCTCCTGTATTCCATACCTTGGTTAGAGACAGGATATACTTTAAATTTCAGCATCTTGCTTGTTGTTTTATTTTGTATTCAAGACTGGTTTTGTGATTAAAGACAGACCTGAAATATTAGTAATGTTTCTACCAATACAAGCTGAGAACTCATTTCAAGTTCCTGAATGAGTTAAAGAAAGGGGGAAAAAAGATGCTCTTCTTCAGGATTTAAAAGGACATTATTTAATGTGAAACCTATGTTGTCCTGAACCTCAGTTTTGCCATTCCCACCCATAAACCCCAACAAATTACTCTTGTATGTGATCTTGTTGTTGATCATAGTGATGACTTCCATGTGCTTAGAGCACTGGAGGAAGGAAGGGTATAGGGTCTGTCTTCCAGCTTAAATATCATTAGTACTGGGATTTGAGTGTCTTTTAATATGAAGTTTTTTAAATCAAGCAAATGGGCATGCATCATCTTTATGATGTTTTGCTGCATTTCTGACACATGCACTACTGTTTGGCTGTCTGTTTTGTAGTCACTTTTTTCACTTCTTGGTGTTATGTTTTGCCAGCTTACATTTGTTTTTGC
Organism: Trochalopteron elliotii; assembly: GCA_024734555.1. Taxonomy (NCBI): domain Eukaryota; kingdom Metazoa; phylum Chordata; class Aves; order Passeriformes; family Leiothrichidae; genus Trochalopteron; species Trochalopteron elliotii. Next base: position 6,509,762 of record JANPWX010000038.1, read on the forward strand.
AAGCTTTAATAGGCCTGAAAGTTTAATTTGATTTTGATCAGATTGCACAGTCCCTAACTGGTTTATCAAATGTGCTTGTGGCTGCAAATCTCACAAGGAAAGACTCTCATAAGATACTGTCTACAAATAATAAAAGGAAATGACTACAAACAATAAATGGAAGTTATAGGATTTTCTTTCTCTTCACACCTTACTGCTGGCAGTGTCTGAAACAACTCCCATTAAAATAGGGAATCTCATTGATGGTATTAGGATGTTTGCCAGACCTCCAGACATCAGAGGAATTCACAGCGGAAACTCCAAAAATCATGAAAATTGCTATTAAAAAATTAATTCTGCATCTTTGAATTATAAATAAATCTCTGTTCGTGTTTAGGGGGATTGGATGCTGAGCTCATGTTCACAATGGTTTTCCTTTGTTGAAATCAATTTGCCTTTACCAACCATTTATGCTTTAACAAGAAAGTAATGTGATGGTGAGAAAAAGCATGGCATATTGGGATGCTCCTCTGAGTGGTATTCCCTGAGGCAGCTGCTGTAGAGTATTGAAGGGAGGCTAAATCAACATTGCCTATTTTTTTTTTCCAGAGACCAAATGTGTAACCTCTGTGATGCAAATTATATTTAACCAGCTCTGGAGACTGAATATGGATCAGTGCTTTGGTGAGTCTGGGTCTCTCTATTTGGTCACAGAGCAGTATGTCTCTATGTTACAAGGCCAACTGTGATACATACACATTTGTCTTTAAATAAAGCAGTGAGTTTGTTTTGAAATTATTAATGACAGATCTGAATTAATTTCTTCATTATTCCAGTTTTGTTTCTATGAAATGAGTACTTTCTTAGTGAGTAGCAGTGTTGAAAACCAAAAATAACTGCAAAGAATAATGCCCAATTTGATCTAATCAATGCAAATTAAAGGGTTAACTTCAGTCAAAATACATTCATTACAGTACACTGCAAACACATTTATTAATGTAGATAGTGCATCTTGTATCTTCCTAGCTCCAAGTTCATCACTGATTAGAAATATTAATAAGTACATTTTTCAAATGCTTTCAAATAATGATACCTTCAGGACAATAAATGATTTACAAAAAAAAGAAGGTCTCTAAGGTATTTTTGTTAGGTACCTGCAATTATTATGATATGAATTTTATAATTCAGTTGTTAGGAGTAATATACTGCAAATGGTATGGGAAATGTATTTTTTGCTTATACATTGTAGCAAATTTTCAGGAAAAACAGTAAATTAAGATATATATAGAGATCATAGATGAATTTTTATTTTACATTTAAAAAAATTTTTTTTGCTAGCTTAAATTTTCACATGTGGAAAATAGTCTTGTTACAGATGTTGCCCACATTAAAAATGAAAAGTTTCCAAAATTAATTTGTTCACTAATATCTTTAATAGCCATTTCCATGACAATACTTTATTAATTGTAGTTGTAAATAAAGTAATTTTATTTTTATTCAAAAATCTGTTTGTCTCTTAAATACCTTCTGAAATTACATTTTTGTTTCGTTCTGATGCAGATTGAAACTTAAATAAGCTCCCAGCTTCAGACTTGAGGCAAACAATTAAAAGCATAGATTTAAAGTAGAAAACAGTTTTGGAAATTGCCTGATGGGCTTGGCTTATTTTCTTCTTGGCACTATTACTAAACCTCTTATGATTGTACTTTATTTTAAGGAAAGACTCAGAAGTAAAAAACCCAAAACCAAAAGAAAACCAGAAAACCCACCACCACCCCTACTACCACCAAATATGCTGTTGAGGAAGTTTTGTGTGAAGGTATGCACATGACATACATTAAATAGCGCAATTTTTCCTTTATTTGACTGAGGCTTTTTGAGGGAGTAGAGAGGGGGCAGGGGCATGTGTGGTGGGAAACAACAAAAAACAAAGAAACAGCACTTAGCATAAAAGACAGACTTTCTCTTAAAATATTTACCAAAGAATGCAGCTTTTGAAACAACTTGTGAAATGGAAGATTGTTTTAACTCTTTTTTAAATGTAAAATGCTTTGAGTGAAAACAGAACATGTTAATAACAATAATTTAATATCCAATGCAACGTATTTTTAGAGCAGTAAACCCCCAAGTAATTTAAAATAATTCTTCGTTCAAGATCAGCATTATTTTTAAATAAAAACTTGAACGTGTCTGACTTAGGACCTAAGCATGAAAAACCTTGCAAAAATTGTAGATGTTCCCATTAACTGTTATTTAAATGTTGTCAATCAAATCTGTTTTCATCTGGTACTGATGCCGTGTGAAATTTATTTTTTTAAACTTTCAGTCACACATGGAAAGTTTTGCAGATGGTGTCTCTTCTCATCTGTTTTTTCCCATTTTCCCCCCTAAACTCCAGTTTTTACTCTCTCGACCCCCCAATTTGATTTCTCCTTTTTCTAAAAAAAATAGATCTAATCAGTAGCATGTTAAACAAGAGGGGATCTTTTATGTATTCTGTGTTAGGACAAGGAAAGCATCGCTGTAGATCACTAGAATAAACAACTCAGGCTGATTCAATTACAATGCCTGGGCCAGGCTTTTATCTGCTGGTGACATCATTTCAATCAAAATGTAAAATAATACAATCCAATAGATGCAAGAGGGAGAGATAGGACACAGACTGCTGCACTTAGTCATTTAATAAAAAAAAGTGGAAGAAAGCTCTTTCTGACAGGCTGCTAGGACTTCCATTTCCAAAACTCTATTACCTTGTATAATAGTATTCAAAAGAATTGAATGCAGGAAATTGTCTATTACTTTTTATTAGTAGAAGCTGTTATGTAGGATACAGCCTACTGCTCTGTTTTTTCTTTGTTCCTTTAATTAACAAGAGCATGAAATCCTTCTATTGGCAAGCACTTGTTCCAAAGCTTCTATTGCCTTCTGTTTTTACTGAAAAGGTAGGTTTTTGTTCTTTTCTATTCTCTGAATGTCTTTTTTTTTTTTTTTTTTGTACTAAGAAAGTAATTTTTTCAAGTCACTGTAATCTAAAGTCTATCAGTTACCTTAATGGGCTCAGGAGAGGGTAGAATGCAGATACATTTCCATAGTCGCAGAACATTTTTATAAGAAAGTTTCACATTTGGGGAGAGAGTGAGATTCATCTTGCAACCATGTGTAGTCTAGTGCCAGTCTTCTGACCATTTCATTTGCCAGCTGAAATTTACTATTGTTGCTTAATTTATTTTGACAGAAAAAGACATAAATTGGTACATACTGATTTGATACTTGCATGGTGCAAAGGAACATATTCTTTCTTCTCAATCCTTTAGAATTGTCTGTGACAGCATAGGATATATTTGTCAATATCATCAATCTGGCGATCCTACATGATGTCAATTCTCTCAAATTTTATTGAGAGTAAAACTGGTAGTCCTGATTCCAGTGAGGTGTAGTTTCACTTACTTCTACATTCATATCTATAATATACCAGAAAGCAGTTATGAGGGGTAGAACTGTCACTTGTTGGAGAGAACATATTTCATTGATTTTAGTAGTAATTTGGATTTACTGTGATTAGGTTCATAAAGGTATGAACTGACTTTATTTAATAGTAACTTCTATAGCTAAATTGTGACATTGGGTACTGAAGACGATCTTGCCAAGGACAAACAATGTCTACTACAGCTGCCACTGAAACACTCTTCCAGCCATGCTTACTGTTTTATGGTGCATTATGAAGAAGTAGCCTGAGTCAAATGGCTAACTACAGGTGTTGTAGAAGGAGATGTAACTCCATAAATGAATTTTATCAACATTTTCTTTACTAATGCAATTATTTCTTCTTATTATTTTGCATTTATCAGTAGCAAATAGACCTGAAGAGAGCTGAGGTCCTTGGTGGTCTTGAAAGATGTTGACTTTATGTCTTCTCTTGCTAAGAATGAGATTTCTGCCATTCTGAATAGATTATTATTCCATGCATGTGGTAAGCTTTTTCTGATGGTTTATGAAAAGGATACATATGAGGATGAAGTAGTAGTAGACTACTGTGGTGGGAATGAACTAGCAACAGCTATAATCACTGAATAATTTAATCCCCCGTTTCACAATCATCAGGTGTGTTTTATAATTTTTAATATTTGTATTTGATATGCTGTAGTGTTTTTTTTTACAGTGTCTGCAATGCTTACCAGCATTTTCCTGCTGCTGCAGTGGGCTTAAACCATAGCAAGGTTGCAATCGTGGTCAGGATCAGACATCCCATGTTGGACACATAGCACCTAAATTAACACAGACATAAGGTCATAACAAGGGGAGTTTAAAACATATAAACTTGTTATCTAACTCCCTTTCTACCTAGGCAGTAAAAAGATAAGAACTTAAAGAGTGAAGAATGCTTAAAGCTGGATGTTGGCCTGCATGGGACAACAGCACATGGAGTATTACTGTTCCTGTAATTTGGGTACCTGAGTTGAGGCTGCATAAGCTGAACCTGGATACTGAGCTTCTCAGCCCATCTTTTATTTTCTGACACTGCCCTCACCTTTTCAGGTAAGATGAAAGATGAACCAGTCCTAAGCCTAATCAATATTCCAGGGCTAAAGGTCTTTCCTGGAAAAGTGAGAGCTATGGATTTCAACTCCTGTAGGCTGCAGGAGTATCTAGGGATTTGGACCCTTAGCTTTTAGCTGAGTGAGTTTTCTGGTACTTTGTTTCTGGAAAAAAAACGTATTTTACCATTCGTGTGACTGAGCACTGGGCTAGACTGAATTCATGATTGTCCAAGCGTCTTGAGTGAAGGTCAATGTGTGCATGATGGTACGGAGGCAGTTACATTGCCCATCCCAGATTAAGGTATAGAAAAAGGTAATGCATTTGCATGACTATCTCAGTGCTTAGGAAACACTGTCATCCAAAATGGAGATATGATTTTGAGCGTAGGCACCCCTGAACACTGTGCTAGAAGAGCAATTTGTCAGAGGTTCATTGAGTCTTCATCTCAGTTCAGGTGGAACTCATATGATCTGCATCTTACAGCACAGTTTAAACCTAAAAAATGCATTCATGTCAATTCCCTGAGTTGGAGCTGGACCTTTTCCAACAATATATTTGACATGTTCAACCACAAATTGCTTTTCTGACCGTACATAGGCATGAAAACTTCCTCTATCCTGACCAAAGTCCTCACTTAAACATATGTAGCTGAGACCCTTTAAAGTCATCTTTCTTCACAGGAAATAAGCCAGGGAGACAACAAATGGCAGAATTTAACAAATGAAATCCAGAACTAGCCTACTGTAAAATGTTTTTGTGTGTGCTGTAGTTACAGTCCCCCTCTGCGTGAAAGTAGAATGTCTCATGTGCCTTTAGATTTGAGCCATGCAGTCTCTTTGGAAACATGTTTTAAGTGGGTATCCATGAATATTAAGTTTATAACAGAAAAATTATTTTACTATAATTTCCTAAGACCCTTAATACATTAGCAATGTGAATTTTAAAAAATAAATGAGGCAGTAGTTGTTGGTCCTGATTCTCCATAAAGTCTAGATGGAACCAAGGAACACAAAGATTACATTTTCTGCTGGGTGCTCCTCAGTTCTCCTGTTGTGTTACTGTGCTTTCCAGTTTGCACATCTCTGTGCAACTCCTATGAATTTTAGTCCTGTTTTCCAGCCCCACTTGATCTACCCCTTCCTCCCTGGAGTCAGCTCTTGATTTACTGCTTTTAGCCTGATGTTTCTGTTCTCCTGCAATTTCTTGACTCCCCAAGCTCTGTTCCATTTTAATTACAGGGATATTCTCTCCTGAAACCTGAAGGTTATGGAGTCCTGTCCTAGCTGGTGATTTTTTTCAAAGTCTACCAAGAAATTACATCTTTCTTTTTCCTTAATAGGCATTACTTTCCCATATCTAGATGTTGGTATGTTTTAAAAACAGTTGAAGTAATTAATGAAACTTTAAAAAGGAAACATGTTGTAAAAAATGTTATTTTTATCTAAGAAAACTTAGTTTTGTATTCTAGCTCTTAATAGGTTTAAATAGTTGTGTAGTTATAATTGAATGTATCTGATGAAACAAACGATATAGAAATTTGGATAATTAACTGTTATATTTGTATCTTTGTACCCTGTTTTATGCTTTTCCCTTTATAACATAATATTATTCCAACAATATAGTAAAGTAATAAAATAATAATTTTTAATTAAAAAAATATAAATAATAAATAATTTTTTGCCGAAATAGCAGATGTAAAGGCTGACTGATATAAAGGCAAGCTGATGATCATATCTACTCAAATTATTGCTTGTTTAGATGTCTTGGTATTCCTGTATTTTTTGGTTCAGGATGATATATTGTCTTTTGGGTGTAATACTGTCTACAAAATGTATTGGGCTTTTCTCAAAATATGACTTTTGGAAATAGTTTGGCAAAGTGTTAATCTTATATAAGCAGGGAGCAGGAAAGAGCAGGATTTGGGCATTGTTTTACACCTTAACACAGTGCATTAGTCTTCATGTCAATTAGAATAGTTTATACTATGTTATTATGTCATTACTATGTTTATACTGTGTTATTTTTGGAGGTTATAAGGCTCCAGTTGTTGGCCTCCATTTCACCATTATGTTAACTTAAGTCATTCTTTGGTGCACATGCAGGTTTGGTGAGCTGGCTGTGTGGTCAAAAAGATTTATCAGAGAAAGCTTACACAGAAATGTACTTTCTTTTGTGACATGCTGTTATCTTGTGACATGCTGTTAGTGCTTGTGTACTGCAATTGATGAGGTTTACATAAAACTTCATGCTGTCCAAACATGAATGGACCTAAAGAAAGACTTAGAATTAATTTAGCCTGTGGATCGAAATCTGAGACTGTAAACTGCTGCTCATCTGCTGGATGTTGGCTCCCAGGCATCTTGGCTCCTTTTATTCAGTCAGAATTGTCCCAGGCTTGATCAATAAGAGTAGTTTAGACCATCTGGAAGCAAGAAAGTAGGTCTTCTATCAAATTTTGAATCCTTTAAAAATCTGACTCCAGGAAGTGTTCGGAGAGGGTACTGGATAGTGACTGCTGGGATAAGACTCTCCTGAAAACACAGGGAAAGCTGATAACTTGATTATTATTATATACTCATTGGCATTTGGCTGGAAAAGTTATAGTTAGCAAAGCAGTTTCTGAACCAGCTCAGGTCATGAGAAGGTGGGATTGGAAGCCCTTCACTGCTGATGGAGCTATCTCCAGAAACAGGTAAAGCAAGGAGTTGTGTAGGTACATGACTGTACCTGGATTGGTTGCTGTTGGTGGTGCTATAGAAAGGATGAGTGTGATGCGGCAGGCTCTGCTTCTGGATGGGATTCACACCCAGTCAGTGCTGCAATGTCTCACATCAGTGCAGACAGGAGAGGATCTGTGAGCTCTCCATTGTCCTGCTCAGTCTGGTGCCACTCCTCCCTGTATCCTTACCCATGGCAAGGGTGTCTCTCACCCGTTGTAGTGTTCAGAAGGCAAAATTCAACTTTGCTGACATTGCTGAAAAGTCTGAGCCAGCTCTGGCTGCCTGAAAGACTTCAAATCTTCTACAACTCTGCCTGCAGAGGTGCTGAACTGGAATCACTTTTCTCCCTTCTTATTAAAAACTGCACTGCAGTGTGTAGAGTAGTTTGAGAGAGAGACATTTTACAGCCTAGTGGTTACAGTACTCACCTGGGAGGGGAAGATGGGGGGTCCATTTGTTGCTCAAAGGTCTGTTTATTAAGTAGCCAAAGGAAACAAAAAACAAAGAAGGAAAGAGGAGATAAAATGAAAGAGATAATAATGAACAGCAGAAAAGGTCATAATGAAAGGAGAATTTGATTCAGCAAGTTCTGTTGAAATGGTTAGTTGTTGATAATTCACTATGAAAAGATGGTTTTAAAGAAATTTTGATGGCAGATGCAGACCCTTCCTGTTCTCCACCATCATCATAAATTTCTTATAAAGACAACTGGTCTTAAATGTGCATTCTTCCTTCTCTAAGCTCTTCCAGATGGGAAATGGCATAGTTTAGAGGGGAGCTGGATCAATAATCTTCCTAAATAGAAGAATACCTAGTCAGAGAGCCACGTTTTGTAAGGTTTCCTCTGAGTCATTGAAGAAGCTACCCAGAATTAGAATGTGGTTCAGGGCTTTAGTGGGAAGTTCAGCTAAAACACCAGTGTGTCTGGGTTGTCATTAACATGGGGTAAAAGCATTGTGACAGCAGTGGAAGTTTCTCTTGTTACTGTCTTTGCATTTGAAATGTACCTATCCATAATTAACAAATATCTTGATTATGACATATTAATTTCCACTATGCTGAGATTATTTAAATTATTTTCAGCAGCACCCAGGCAAATAATTAAAAATTTTAAATCAATTGTAACATGTGTAACATCTATGTTAGATGACTTTGACTTGGTAAGACTAATGCCAGAATGATCAATAATGGCATGACTAAAGGACATTTATCCTACCGTTCCACATATGGAGAGATCTGCAAGCACCACAAAATAAACTGCTTGCCATTTTATCTGCTGGTGCTGTTAAGGGGGACTGAAACCCTGCATGAAACTGGATCTGTCCCTTGGCAGTGATCCCAGTTAAGTAGGCATGTCATTTATCAATGTGCCAATAACATAATTTCTGTGATATTTTTTCCTCCACGAATTTTGCATTGATAAAAGATTTCTTCAGCCAATAATCTTGCTTATTATATCATACAATGAAACTGCCTCTGCTTTATTCTCCACTTCTTTCCTTGTACAGCTGGGAATACTAGAACTGATCAATGAAGAATTAACCATTTGCTTGACTTTGTTAAAGGAAAAACTATTAAGTATATATTATCTACACTGAAATTAGCAAAATCTAATTTCTGTTTTGCAGAGACAGTTTTGTGATGTATTGGGAGAAGAAACTCTTAACACACTCTAACACCTGGTGCACAGCCGGACTCAAGCTTCCTTAAACGTAAATGTGAGATCTTTGCTTCAGCTTTGACCAGCAGATGGGCCTGAGTTTACAAAGTTAAGTCAGTTTAGATTCCATATTCTTATTTGATACTCTATTGCTAATTATAATCAATTAAAAATAGGAGCTTATTGGGACTTGATTTAGACCTACAGGTTTGGGGGTTTTTTCCACATCGTTTTGAATAGTGGAGATGGAAAAAGCATGCTGCTTTTCCTCATTCCACTTCTTCGCTGAAGCTGCTTAAGAAAATGAGATACAACAAATCCATTTAGGATTATGTTGAAAAAGCATCTCTGCTTTTAATATTAACCAGATTTTTACTGCTAAGTTTTGCTGGCAAATCTCTGAAAGTTTCAGCTTGCAACTTATCCGGATCATTTAAATCTACAACACTGGCTTTGCAGTCTTGCAAGAACATCTGTTTTGATTTCCAAAGCTATCTTTTTTAGTCCTAGAACACTCTTCTTTACTGTAGTTTTTTTTCAGACTCTTAAAGGGCCTTAGATTTAGCTCCAAAACATAATGAAAATCAGGATGAAGTACCTCAGTGTAATGTTTCTTGTGGAGGTGATTTCACTGAATATATTCAGTGTAAATGGACAAAGAAGCAGCTGGATGTCCACGTCACACTTTCTTTTCAATGACTTTAGTGAAACCTGGCAATACAGTAGCATTGTGTGCTATGTCTTCTATTGTGTTCTAATTGAGGTATAGTTTGTGTATATCTATCTATCTATCTATCTATCTATCTATCTATCTATCTATCTATCTATCTTCATTTTTATTAATTTATGACTATTAATATATCTAGAGATGTTCTGTTGCTTTTCTTTGATGGTAAATACAAGTATTTGGTGGGGGAAGTATTGGTCTGATTCTAAATTTTTAAAAATTATTTTATCATTTTCAAAATTAAATGCCTGAAAAATGCTGATGTATTGCAAACAGACAGTGACTAGCATGTAGAGAAAGGACCAGTTACACATCTGTTCCTTAAATTAATTCAGCATTCTAAATGCAAGAATTAATAATGGTCTTGTGTACACCTGCAAGTGGAAACCAAAACAGATTATGATTATGATAACTCTGCTTATCACTAAAACTTGGAACAAGTGCTCCAACTTACGAAAAATAGCTCACTAGCTGCTAACTTGCATTCTCAAAAGCATCACACCTTAGCAGAAAAATATTGATTACTTGGCATTGAATATCAGTTCCAAATAACTATTCTTCAATCATGCTTTTTTATACTTCCGATAATTTATATACATTAATTTCTTAGTTCATGCACTCATAGATGTCATTACTCTACTGGTTAAAACCTTTATCCTCTGACACACATCTCATGTATATTAACACAAATACTATACTGTTGTTAATAGGATTGTATCTCAACCTTCTATCAAATTGTTTACTAACATAAATCTGTCACTTTTTGTATATGCATTCCAACCTAAAAAAACCCGATGTCTTTATTCTGTAGTTTATACCAGCTTGATGTGTAATGTGCTAAATCTCAAATGCATTTCTGGGTAAAAAACCAAGTTGTTATATGCATTGTTTCACTTGTATGTTTATTCGCAGAACTTCTAGTTAAATTCTAATGGAATTTGTCTTGTCATGCTTGCTCTGTAACATACTTGGAATATATTGTGATTTTTTTTTTTTTTTTAGTGCAACTCATGAGAAATAAATGCTTTATTTAATTCCTTCTAAATGTTTTTTGGCTTTATTTTAAGGAGTAGGTTAATTTTTTTAAAAAATGTTATTTTGAAAACAAAAGTTGAATCAATTTTTTTACCCCTCAAAGTATGGAAAAAACCCTTTTTTGTCACACTTGGAAGTTCATATATTAAAAATGTTGGCATGAAATAAAATTAACACTTTAAAAGATTTCCTTTCTCCCTTTTTTAACAGCATTTACTAATTTTTCCTGGAGCTTTTGAAGAGCTTTATTCCTGGGAATTTTTTCTGTGGAAAAATATATGTATCTATGTTTTAATATTTTCCCTGTTCTAATTCCAAGAGTCCACAGGAAATATGAATTATTTTTAGTATTTAGTATTTATTTTAGTATTTAATATTAGGCACTAAAAATTGTATTAGGAGTTGATGATTGTGTAAATTATGATGATAGAGATTAACCTTTCTTTAATATAAAGCATCCATGTAGCAATTTGATAGTTTTCAAATATACTCATAAACTGTAATTATCTACTGATATATTTGAAGGAGTATTCATTATTTGTGCATCATGTATTTATTTCCTACTCATAGTGCTCATAGTCTCTTCGTTTAAGTCACAAGAAATCATTGTCCAATTTCTACCTTCTAGTCAGAAAAAAAAAAGAAACAGGTTAATGAAATGCAAATAAGGAATGTTAATTTTTTTTAGTTGAATACACAAAATTTTCAGAATGTGCATGAAAACTTGTTGAACTCATGAATGATTGCAAAAAATATCCTGATCTTCTCTAATTTGGATGGATTTCGCATTGTAATTATTCCACTGCTTTCTACACAGTCCTTGTGCTCGTTTACCACTTTATGATAGTTCTGTGGATTTTGTAATGCACCTTATGAGTCCTTGTTAATATGAAGTAGAAAAAAAATGTGTTCAAAATTATTTATGTAGATCACTGACCACTCCATAATTCTATCTACTTCCACGAGCCTTTAATTGTGCTAAGATGCTCGTGTATTTAAATGTCTCACACTATGTCTCTTTTATTGAGGTTGGTGTTTATTTGTATGACTACCTGCAAGGGTGGATGGGTAAAATGAAAAAGAAAGGTGGAATCGTGTTTTCCTCTTCTGTCTCTCTCTTTCTCTCTCTCACTCTCCCCCTCTTTTCTAAACAAGCTAAGAGTTTTTATAATTCATCACCTGGCTGACAGATGAGTTCTGCTGGAGAATATTAGAAAATGTCTCAAATCTCATATATATGCTAATGGTATGCTGAGACTGGTTGGTGGTATGCTGGAGTTTTTAATCTGTCTCGACCAGTGTGGAAAGTGGAGGAGACAAGTCATTGCACTCGACAATTTATGATCAAACAACTGAATTGTAAAGGAAGAAGGACATGCAGAAAAGGAGAGTAATTTTCTGATTTAACAGCGTTGTTACTACAAATAAAGAAATCTTGATTTTGACTGCACTCGACATTAAATGAGTTTCCTGTGCCCTGCTCTGAATTTTTCATTTTCAGATTTGTATAAAGCACCCTGCTTAGATACAAGTGACAGATAAGGAGACGATTGCATATGGAAATCAAATGTGTATAATAAAGCCATCTTCTGTTTATTAAATAAACACATGTAGATGACTTCCGTGGAGAATGCACTGATAATTCTTCATTGTGTTCTAGTTTTTTTGCAAGTCACAAAGAATCTTATTTAACAACCACGAATGACTAGATGCAAGCTTTTCTGTTTATTACCTTATAACAAACCAGGCAGTCTAATATATGGCATTTATAAACATTTTATTTTGATTCTTTAGTCCAAGTTTTAGCTGTAACAATACAATGCATTAGTGTTCGTGCTATTAGAGTTCTGGAAGCTGCATGAATGCATTAGTATTTTCTGAATATTATGTTTTAATGATAGAAATTGTAAAGATTAGAAAGATAATATGTACATTATTGTAAAATGAAATTCCAGGAGAAGGAGAATATAGCATACAGCACTTGAGTCTCCAGATTAAAAAAAATATATATATACCACCAAAACTAAGAAAAGACTATGGGGTTTGAAGTCAGCATTATGATTTCTGATCCAGTGATTTAATGGTCTAAGTTTCAGACGTAAAAAACACTCAAAGTGCATCAAGGGTTTTGTTTCCAGTCCTATTTCTTACTCTTGGTTCTTTTTGCAGACATGACCTTCTATAAATTATTATAATCTATTGCAGTGGTGGGTGACGTCTTGAATACTGGTGGGTTTTTTCCAGAAAAGATTTTTCTATTGCAACCAAAATGTTTCTAGGCATTTTAAAGTGAAACAAAATACACTTTTTTCACCTTCTACCTACCTCTGCAGAGTTAAGTTCAAATTTAAAATTTGGTTCACATTTTTATTTTGAGGACAAAAAAAGGAGAGGGGGGGAATCAGTAATGTCTAGTCTCAAATGAGTTACTAAGTGAAAATTACTCGCTATGTCAGAGGACATCTAAGTAGCTCACCCTGCCTGGACTGAGAGGGCCATTATATTTTTTCAAGTCTTCCCCTGTATTTATCAATATCTGCAGCTTCATTAGGAAGGTTTTAGACTCTTGGTATATTTTTCTCAAATTATCAGCAGCATAGCCCTGCCCATTTTTCATGCCTGAACTATGTTTTGATATTTTAGTTTTGAAAAAGAAGAAACACCACTAAACTCATACCCCAGAAGCAAAGCATGCCCACCTCCTTCCAGGTATTTACTGCTGATGAGTGAGAAGTTATGAAATTCTGGTTCAGACTTCCAAAGCACCAGGCAGTTTCTCTTCCTGGGGTAACTGTAATGTGAGCTTTGGCGTAAGTGCATCAGAAAATCCACATGAATTTCGTACCATGATTGGAAGTGATTGCTGTGCATGGAAGTGCACAACCAGTTCAAACAAGACTAGATAATCTGTGTTGCAAAGCCATATGGCTTAGTTTAAACAGCACAAAGAGGAAACCTTTGATCATGGCCTTTGATCAGAGTTAACCCTAAATGAAGTGGTGGGCTAATGTAGGTAAAAAGGTGTCAGAATCAAAGCAACTAGAGGCTGGTATGAGTCTAGTAAAAGAATTTTGGGGAGGACACTGGTATGCAGATGGTTTGTTCGATTTTAAACCTAAGGTAAGGAAGAAAAAAATGTAGCAGCTTGGGCACCAGTGGAGAAGACCAAAATATGGCAGAAACCATGAAGATGACTGGATGCAGAAGCTGTAAGTGTATGTTATCCTTCAGTGAGTTTCTGACAGAATTTGCATATGCATGAAGGGTCATCTCATAATGTTCAGGTAAAAAAATGTGTGAGAGACTGAAATGCAGCTAGAAATGAGGGTAGAATACAGAAATGTGTTTGAATATGACAGATAAGATGAAAGGAAAGAGCATGAACATAACTGTAGTTGCAGATGGGTTGATTGGCAGATCCCCAGATGAAAAGGAGACCTCTAGAAATATATTAAAATGAAGACAAGGCAGAGGAAAATACCAGAATGTGAAAGAAATCTGTGGAAGGAGTTTGCTCTATGAAGGAGTTTGTTCTGTGAAAGGAGTGATGAGGTGCAACCTCTAGAGACAGAATATTGAGTAGCAAGAAGGAAGAGATAGAATAAATGGTAACAGCAGGGGCTAGTGGATGAGGACGAAGAGAAGACAACAGATAAGCAGAAAGAAAAAAGGAAGAAAGAAGGCCAAAGTTTCACAGGCTGCTCTGAAAGATGATTTTTGGATAAGAAATATTGAGACACTGGCCATCAAAGTGGATGGAAATGGAAAAAAGTTTTGTGTGAAATCTGTCCAAGCATAATTCTGTGAGGGGCTGGCAGAGTGTGAAAGTCATTCTAAACAGGCTGGGGAAGAATCCTTTTGCTGTCAGTTCACCATTTGATGTAAGAATAAGAAACTAGCTTGAGCAGCTCAAAGAGCTGTGATAGATGGGAGAGGATGTTCCAAGAGGTTTGCTGGAATTCTTCTCTTTATTAGACCTAAAGGGCAAATATTTAGGAAGATAATACGTATCATCAGACCAGTGAAAGCACCAATGCAGAGATATTTGCCTAGTTTAGTACCTGGCAAAACGACCTTCTTGGCTTTTTGCTAACCTGACTGATGAGAGAATGGACAGTAGAGAGGAAGTAAATGCTATGAGGATAATAGCAAAGTGAGCAGTTAAAAATAGGAGTGCTTAATTTGGATAGGGAGATTTAACTGGAAACTGCCTCAATAATTCATAAGAACCACACAACAAAGTGGAGGAAGTCAAACAGAGAGTCAGATGTGAAAAAACATTATAAGAAAAGCAAAATGGAATAGCTGTTATCAGTACAAGAGATGGAAGGAGCTTAACTATTCAGGAAGTGGTCTGGTACGCTTTGTCATGTAGTGGCCTCTAAAGAAGTAAGAGGACAGAGTGGGAGTGAATTGCAATCTGAATGGAAATTTTTCAGGGAAGACAATAAAGTACTTTGTGCTGTGAACATGCTGGAAATCAGAAATTGAACTCCAGTGTCTCATAATAATAAAAATCTCTATTGTCTCTGCAGAAGATGTAGTCTTTCTAATTTTTTTTTTTTTACTTCACCAGGGCAGCATGAAGTGTAAATGTTAAAAATAATGCTGACACTCAAAAGCAAAGTAGACTTCTTAAGTTAGCAGTCATTTAGCTATCAAGGTTTACTTTAACAGGTTTTTGACAAAATAGTGTTTTACAAGGTCTACATTATCTCCCTTTTCCTTCATCCTGATCCCCTCTAGTTATTCTCACTATTCAGCTCATTGTTGGCACAGCTCAGGACATAGGACACAGGGAACATCTCATTGCGGGCAGCATTTTTTTTAATCCTGGTTCTGGAGGAGGCAGTACTTCTGAAAAAGCATTTAAGTAGCATTTTTTTGTAGAAAAACATGCTTTTGTTGAAAATTCATGTGATCAAGCTGGTATACAACAGTATTTTATCAATAATGTGCTTCCAACCTGAGACATGCAAGTTGGATTTTTGAAGATGTTTGGCATTTGTACAAATACATTCGGCACAAGGTGAAGTAAGTTCTTTTAAAAGTCTCACCCACAGTGTTTTAGAAATTCTTTTATATTTTTAATTTTCATGTTCTCCAGAATGATTGTTTCAAAGATCTATTAATAATAAAGCAAAATAGATGCAGAAATCCCAAAACAACAAAGACACACTTTGAATATAAAAATGTGAATTAATAGACAATGCTTTTCTCCCCCACGTTCACAAAAGAGCTGTCTACACCACTGTGCTTGACTGCCCTTTTATTCCATGAAGGCAACACCATGAATAAATAAAACTGCAAGTGTGAAACAGCTTAGATTCGAAGTGTGCCCTTACCATGGCATAGCAAAACTTCATTGAACCTCGATGCCTATGAACAACGCCTCACTTCAACAGTGCCAGCAGATGGCACTCTTTATATTAAGTAGCTTTCATGGGAAAATTTAATTTGTTTCTTTTTGTTTGTTTGGTTTTTTAAGTTTTGGGGGGGTACTGTCCCATGTAATGCTTCTTCCTGAAATGATAAATTGATCTATGCAAAACTTCAAATAACTGTATTTTTGATGGTGTGTATAAACTGAAAATTTCTACTTCATGTCTTTCTCAATACCTGGGGAGAATTGGGAGATAAAATTCAGTATGACTGGAGAGTTAGGACTACTGGGTGTTGGAAAATTAAGGCATAGGAACAGATTTCTGGGAACTGTTTTGCAACTGCTCTGTGTTTCTAGTGGTTAGGCATTTCCAGGCTGAATGTTGTGTGCTTAATGATGGTTGGATAGTTAATTCTGGATGTTTGCAGTCTGGCATTGGATGCCTTTTTCACTTTCAACAGAGAAGATACCAGAGGAGATAAAGACTCACGTATCCTGGGTAGACTAGAATTGGAAGACTGGGAAGGAAGGAGAAGGACTTCAAATTCTACCAGCCTGGTCCTTCAGGAGAAACTTGGGAGTAGGGAAAGAGGCTGCTTTGTGAAGCTAGTGTGGGGTGGTGGCAAGAAGGCACTTCATCCCGTGTGAGCTGAACAAGCACTGCCTGGGCAGGGGAAGCACCAGGAGTAGAGCACCACTCCAGCAGCAAAGAGCTGCTTTTCTTCAGGTGCCTCCCAGCTTCCTGCAGAGCTGCCGCTCCCAGCACTGGTGGCCGCGCGCACAGACACTTGACAGTAGCCTGTGTTTACAAAGGGATTTTAACAGCGAGGGTGGTGTGAATTCAATCTGTGAACAGTAATATAAACCCCAGCATTTTGTAAGTGAAGAGGAAGAAGAAAAGCAGGTTCCTATAACTGGTAAATACTTCTGTAGCTAATAATGTGCTAGGTTACTGGTGGACACAAGCCACATAGATCCTAGGGGAAAATAGAAAGCCTTCAATTTTTCCAGCTACAGCAGATACTTCAGCTGAAGTGGAGGCTCTCTTTCAGCGAAAGTCAGTGGAAATAGCTTCTACTGAGCTGGAAAGATACTCTTGATTACTTGCTGTGCTCTTAGATAATCAAGGACACAGAAAATACCACATAGCATGTGACTGGCTTTGATTTATACCAGGAAACCTCTCTCAACCTCAGAACTCACTGTAAACAGCTGCTTCACAAACTTCAGACAGAAAAACCTCTTCATTTTTTATCTTTCAGTTAATATAAAAAAAAGTTTATTGGGCATTGCACAAATGCATAATTTCCGGTCCTTGCATAAAATTAGAAGATGAAACAAGGATGACTTCAAATAAATTTGTTTCTTGGGTGCAGTCTTTTGCAAGGTTTCAATTACCAACTCAAACCTGTTAAAAATATTTGCCTCATTAATCACATTATGTGCTTTGTTATTTAGTACTCTGGCTATTTCTGTCCTCTAGTGTGGAATTATATCTCTCTCTGCCCTCTAGAAACTCCTTCTAGAGCTCAATCGTTACGAGATTTTACCTCACACTATGGATGCTTGCTCAGCTTTCATATCTTTAACTTTCCTCAGCTTCCTAGTTCTGGCAACTTTTAGTAATAACGTCAAGCCTTGGTAAAAGTAATTTCTGGCTACCTCAGTAACATCTTTTTCTTAATAGAAATACCTTAAGCTTAAAAAAAAAAGTAGTATATCTAATCGCTTTTTTCTTCTAACTGTAGTCACTTTTCTTTTCTTTTCTTTTCTTTTCTTTTCTTTTCTTTTCTTTTCTTTTCTCTTCTCTTCTCTTCTCTTCTCTTCTCTTCTCTTCTCTTCTCTTCTCTTCTCTTCTCTTCTCTTCTCTTCTCTTCTCTTCTCTTCTCTTCTCTTCTCTTCTCTTTTTTCTTAATTTTTTCCAATCTCGATGGCTCTGGAGTTACTCTGTTCTGCTCTGGTCTGCCTTCACTGCTATACATGGCAAAAGCTGTAGCCTAGAAAACGAAAACCTAAAACTGCTGTGTTCAAATGCTCCTTTTACTTCTCCCTTCTCATTACCTCTTCTATATATAGTGCTGCATGTTTTCCTTCCTGTTTAACATCTTTGAATCCCCTTCATGCCCTTCGTTACACAGCTTTTGTTCAGGCACTTGAGACTTCTTAAATTGCTTATTAGAAACCTTCTAGCAACACTTCACTTATTGCCTTAAATCTGGCAAGAATGCTGTCACATCAAAATAAGCTGTTTCACTTACACTTCTGCTTCTGCACAGTCACCTCCAAACCCTTGTATTGACACACTTCCTCTTTACCAAATATGAACCTTCTCTGGCTTGCTGTTTGTTTCTTTTCTTTCATTTCTTTTGGCTGACCTCCCAGCAACTTTATCAAGAAACAAAGCCTTGCAACTAAGCATTTAAGTTTTGGTTTTCATCTGTTGCTCATTCCAACTTCTTCCTGCATCTCCATGCTTCATGGATGCATTCAAAACCTGGCAGCCCAGGTAAGGTACTGCAAAGCTGTGCATTTGAGTAGTGCTAATATATGTGACCATGGCCCTTTCACTCATTGCAAATCTACACTGCTTTCCTCCTTTACACTTGCTTGAATGTGTTTGCAACTTTTATTTTTAGTATTTCAAAAGGTACTGTAGTATTCAGATGAAAACTGAAGCAGTTAGGTTCTTCTGTTTTTCTAGTGAACAATGATGTGTGCAAAAGCCTTTGTTGGAAGAAAAAAAACATAATGAGAATTGCTATGAGTGTCTACTTCCTTTGCAATGTACTTTGACAGATTTTTGTGGATAACAGCAGCCCTGTGAGCAGTTCAGCATGAGCTTCAGCACCAAGTTCAAGGCAAGAGCAAGGGGGTGATGTGATTGCCAGTATAAGGTGTTGGTCATTTTTGGTGATCCATGATGTCTGGGTCCAGTAAAAGATCTGTCTAACCTCTCTTGGGCACTGGAAAAATAAATGGAGCTTGTAATAATGAGGAGAAAAACATATAGTGATAATCCCCTTGACTTAACCTATGATTTTTTATGATTTACTGATTTAACTCATTTATGATCCATGTATCACATCCAGAAAATCATGTGTTATAGTTGTTGGGTTTAATAAATTCATCTTAGATGAACTTCCAGTATTGAGCTATGCATTGTATTAAAAAAATACTCTTTTGTTTCAGACTTTCAAAATGATTATTTGTTTTGGTATTCCTAGTTCTTTTGTCAGGAGTAAAAATGAACCATGGTTCCATAGTTACCTTGTAAAGAACATTTATTGTCTTACAGATCTTCATTACATCCTTCTTCAGCAGGTTATCTTGCAGGCCCAAAATCCTGCTTTTGATGTGTTTTCTTGTGCTATTCTACACCCTTTTGTATTTCTTCCTTTTCTTTCTTTTTTTTTTTTTTTTTTTTAACTTTTGGAGTGTTTTGTGGTAAGGTCAGTTTGTGAAACATGACAAATAGAGCCACATGAGTATGCAGGATATGAACTAATAAAAATAATGATAGCGTAATGAGTTTACTTTGGTTTACTCTTTTTCCTTCTTAATAGTGTTTTTGCTTTGTTTGCCTGGTACAGAACAGCAAACTGCGAACTGCTGAGTGGCAGTAGATAACAGAGAATCCAAAACTGTGTAGTTAAGAATACTTTTTGTGTATGCCTTCCTTTTTCTTGTGTTGGCATTGCATCTCTAATGACATTCTGTCATGTGATAGTCACTAAGTTGCATGTTCCTCTGACATACTTTTTACACAAAGTTGGTTCTGACTATTGTAAATACCTTGCCGTCTCAGCCAACTTTGTCATCTCGGTATTTTCCTTCTTTTCAAGGTATTTTCCTTCCTTCATTTTGTTGCATATGGTGCTGGGCATAGATGCCAGTGTAGAGTCTCATGGCACACCTTGGTAATCTTCTTTTCACACTCTCTATTTTCTATCTTTGTATACCCCTGCGTCTTCCCCTTTATTCCAAAAGAGTTTGCTTTCCTTAGAAGGCAGTGGTAAAGAACCCTGGGTGAGACCCCTGGAAATTCAATCATTTTGTTCAAGCTTACTCATGTACTTGCTCATACCTTCAACAGCTTCAGGCAGATCTTTAAGTCATGACTTTCTTACTAAAGCTGCATCAAACCTGCCTCTGGTTTTATCAGCAGGTTTCACTGGAGGTCTTAAAAATTTGCACCCAGTTCTCTGCCACACCCATAAAAGTGAGGATATTGCATTGTTTTCTGAAAAGTTAATATTTTATTAGCCTAAGTATTATCCCTAAATATGTAATTGCAAAGTATTAATAAGAAATCCAAATTCACTCCCAGGTGTTAAATTTTTTCAATAGAAAATCCTTCAGCTAGTCTAGAATTCTAATATCTGAAAAAAAAGGTTATTTCATTTAAACTGGTGGCAGTTCATAGACCAATGGATGGCCTATGAGCAAGTCAAACAAGTCAAGTTTATGAATAGTGACACCAATATGCAGCACAATTTTTTGCAACTGTCACACTCTTTGTGTTTCTTTTCAAAGATGGGCAAAGTGAGCGTGGTACTGCCCCTTTATATGTCAAAGTTCTCTTTCCAGAACTGCCTGCATGAATATCATACAACATTGCAGTTAGAGGAAGAAATGATAGATTATGTTGTCATCCGTGCTCTATCCTCTCATTTGTATAATGATTCCCATTATCAGTGCAGGGTAAGATGAGGAGAGTGAGGCACCACATAAACAAAGGGGAACATGGATAGCTGGACATGTTACTAGGGGGGATGCAGATGTTCCCTAGGTGGGAGTGCACTGAAGATCACGACTGTCTCCCACATATTGGGAGATCTCTATTTTCCACCTTGGTGTTAATTCCTCACTAGTGTAATGTTACCTCTCCAGCCAAATGACCAGACAGTTGCTAGAACATGGTCAAGGATTACACAGTCCCTACTCTGAGGCTGTTTTCTGCCTTGTCCTGTTGCATTTGCCAGATGATGCCAAAGGAGCAAAAGGACCCCTAGCCGCTGTTTTTGGGGGTTCCCCTGTCAGAGATGGAGCCAGTTACCTGACTGTGATGGTTCTCCTCTGCCCTCACCTAAGGCAGGGTGCAGGTGATGGTGACATTCCTTGTCAGTCACTGGGAGGGAGGGATGGGATGCTGCTCGTGGGTTTGTTCACAGGCTTTTCTGGATGGTTCCTTTGCTGCCACACATGCAGCTGAACTTTGCTGGTTTACGGCTTGCTGTTGCTTAGAGTTTCAGGGAGGCAACACCACAGGCACAGGTGTCCTCCTCCTCACCCCACAGGGTACTAACAGATAATTTCAGGGAGAGGGGAAATCAGGGAAGAGGTGGTATCTGGGGGCACACTCTCAGTTTGGATTGGGCTGTTGCTGCTCCTGCACAGAAGATCTACAGAGCCACTGTGGAGAGATGCTGGCCATCCATATATTACGCACCAGTAATTTAAATTACTCTTGTATGCTCGGAAGTTAATGCTCCTTTTCACAGAGAGAAATCCAAAATAGGCAGTACATTATTACTTACTCATAGATCTGTACAGGAAAAATTCAGAGAGCTCTGCAGATCTTTATTTATATGCAATAATCTATATCATACACACTCACAGATATGCAAATTGCAGCTTTGCATCAGAAATTCACAGGAAAGCCTCAGGCTGATGTTAATTCCATCATTTAAATAAAGAATTTCCCATTGTTACAGAGGCCTTGGAGTGCTTCTGTGCTCCTTCTATTTACATAGTGATTTTCTCAGATGAACCAAATGTATAGGGATACAGGCTAGTGATACTCTTACCAGTTATATATTGAATTATTCATCATTACAGGAGATTCCAACCAATACTGATTAATCATTTCTCTTCTAAATACCATTTTTGTTATAAAGCTTCCACTAATTCTGTTCTCTTGCCATTATATATGATTTCTGTTATCTGACTTGACTTTCAATCTGGTATTTAAAAAGTACCAGAACTGTCTAAAGACTATTCAGTGAAAAAGACTTTGGAAAGATATACTGTCAAGGGCAGAGTATTGAACAAGGCAGAAGGAGAGAAAATAAAAATCCAGACAACATAATGATTCAGTTACAGTGATTACACTTGTAGTAAGCATTACTTTCCTGGAGAAATGGGTGAATGGCCCACTTCCAGAATAAAAATAGACAGTTCTTATTTGGCATCCCTTACAACCTTCTTCCAATATCTCTCATGTTAAGGCATATGATTTTTGTCATGTCCTCTGAAAAAGCAGGTATTGAAGATGGTGCTGAGTTCCTTACATTTGTGCTTGGGGCTATCAATCCAAAATTAAGACAAAGATATATCTATACAATCATGTGACCTGTGACAGGGCTAACTTCTGACTTCCAGGCCAGCTGGGTGGCAATGCTGTCCATGTCACTGTGTTCAAGGCAGACACTAGATAAAGGTAGGCTGGTTATGTCCTCAGGGTGTATCAGTTGTCCTCATGGCCTGGCTCAGTACCTATCCTCTATGCTCTTGCATCTACTCACCCTCAAACCTGTCTACTGTGCCCTGCTTCATACCTAGCATATGTGGAGAGGATTCATGTAAGGAAACCATGTGGGAGACATGTTGGCAGCCTTGTCTGAGACAATGTGCTATCCTCTGAGTTCACCAACTGCTTGCCAGTTCTGCCATCCCTGACTCTGCTGCATGTGCTTGACTAGGCCGTAGCAGAAAAATTATGCAAGTGTGCAGAGATGTCACCATCCTGGGGGAGCTGGTCCTACAGAATGTAAGAGGAATGCAGTGCTGTATTATGCTGTGTCCATGAGTCCTTGATTTTCTGCCAGAATCAGGCCCTTTTCTCCAGTTGAAACCAGTTTGTGTTGATTCAGTAGGTGTCACTGATGGCACTGTGTGTCCTAAGACTATCGGTAAGACATGTATCCCATTGCAAATCGTCCACTCAACTCAACAGAGCTTCCTCTTGAAAGGAAATGGTTGTCTTGTGCTCAGCTCAAATCCAGACACAGAGTAAGGGTTATGCAGTGAGGATGGCTGGGATATGCAGTTGAACAGGGGCTGAGCCACACTGGCTGCCAAGGTTTAAGAAAACACCAGACTAGACTGTTTAATTGTCACTTGCATCTAACTTCATAAAGTTGTTAGATCCATGTCAGTCTAATTTCAGTCTCTAGGCCCATTCTTTGGGAGAATTTACCACCTTGGATGATGTTAAGACTAAAGTTTTTTTCAAATGCTAGGGCAGCAATTTTCTGGGGTTCTGAGACACCTTGTTTTTCTGTTATAAGTCTGATTTTTGATATGCATGCTAAAATTAATTTCTCATACTTCTGTCACAAACATTCCTCTACATTTGTGGATTTTTATTCCTGCAATACCTCATATCTCTCCTAGTTCTGTACATGTGTAAAATAATGTTAAGTGCAAGTAGTGGTCCCCAGATATAAATTAAAACATTCTGAAATAGGAAATATGCAGCTATCAAACCTGTTATTTTTCACCTAAATTATCTTTACATTCTTCCTTGTAGCTGGAAATTCTATTATTTTAGTGATATCCAAAAAGAATCAGAAAAGTAGTAGCTGTACTACATGAAACACTTTTTCTTCTAAAATTACAGAAAACTAATCAATAGCATTAAAATTTTTACTGACTACAATTGTAAAGAATAATACTGTAATGTAATATAATGAAGAAGCTTGATTTTTTTCTTTTTTTGTAAATTTTATCTGATTTTCAAGATCACTCTGTTTGAAGACTCTTAAGTCAGATGACCTTTCTGAAAAGGTGAGTATTGAAAAACACAAGAATATACGAAACCAAATTTAAATATGAATTTTTGCAGGGATACACAGTTTGTATGTGATCCTCAGTACTGAATTTGAATTACTGTTCTGCTATATTATCTAGATTTAATTTAATGCTGACACATTTGGATTAAAATGTATTGCCCCATTTTATGCTTTAAGAGCATAATGCTAGTGTTTTTGACAAAGAGATTTCTAAAGATGGTTTATATAAGAGCTAATTTTTTGTTTCAGAATAGACATTCTCTTTTCTCAGAGGATTCATTTTATAGAGAAGATTTAGAACACATCACACATTCCTTTCTGATTTTGGTCAATAAAGTTATCATGTAATTATCATCAACCAGTATTTAATAATTAATTCCTACCTCTAGGGCTGTCTGTGGACAAAGTATGATATCTCATCTAAAAGCAGTGGCTGAATTTGTCAGTGAGGTATGGGGGAAGATAATCAGTGTCATCATGAATAATAGAGCTTTCATAATTTTAACTGCATTTAGAAACCATTTCTATACTTGTAACATGGCCAGAGTGCCTGCAGCTCAGGACAGGGCTTCATCATACTTTTTGCATAGTCTCTGAAATTTTGAGTAAAAATCTAGCTTTATGCAGTATCTATAAAACAGAAATAATGCAGCTGTGGGTAGCTTAAACAGAAGAGGCCTTGTATCCTATCAAATGAGACCAACAGTTTCTGAATTTGCAATCATCCGAGGGGGGAACTTGGGTATGGGTGGTTACACATCATCTGAGACACTCTGCAATGGTCAGAGCAGTCCTACTGCCACACCATGCTTGCATTCAGTCAGAAAATCCCACATAACAGCAGAGTGTTCAGCAGCTGCACAGCAGAGGAGGCTAAAAGCATTTTCATTTTTTTTTTTTTTTTGACATGTCCAGCAGTGAGTCTAACCTACTCTTTTGCCCATAGCTGCACATTTTGGTGTTGGGGTAGAGTTTTTTCAGGAAGCTGGCAAGGGTGCAGGGAGTACTGTGTGAAGTTAATGCTGTTAAAGTGTCACTGTCACACTCCTCACTGTCACAGACACCTCTTCTAGGGAGCAGAGCTTGGTTCTAGCCTACTGCCTTCCCATAGCTTACTGCAGGGCAGTTTTTAGTTAAAGCATACTGAATGGAATGTACTGCATGTGGAAACACAACCTCCATTAGACCTATATGGACAAATTAGTCTGCATTTTGTTTTGTAACATTTGGCTCTTGTTTAACTGAAGATTCATTTAGATTATCAGGCTGCTCAAAAGCATGGCAGAAGAATGTGGTGCTGTTCATAAAGGTTGCTGAATGTCTGTCTCTGGAAATATTCATAATGTCCCTGGATGTGATCCTCTGCAACCTGCTCTAGGTGAACTTGCTTTAGCAGAGGGCTGGGATGAGATCATCTCTAGAGGTCCCTTCCAGCTCTGAGTGTGATGCTGTGATATGAGACTAGTCATCCCCCTTGTGCAGAATGATCAAGGCTCAGTAGACTTCAATAACCCATCTATGCAAGGTCAGGTGTGCCTGTCAGAGGTCTGTCCTGTGTGGTTCACTTGGCCACATGAATCAACCTTTCACCTTGACCGTGCAGGAGTTTTGTACCTTTGTTATAAAGCAGCTGTGGTCCTCAACTGTTTGAAAGAGCTACATGATTCAGGGTATAGAGAGCATTTGGTGTTCCTTATGGCATGAACTCAAATCCTGACTTTTTGGAGAGCAATATATACTGAAGAAAGAAGAAATTGATCTTTGTCAGACTCTGAGACATAAACAAAAGGGGTGATGCAAAATCAGTAAGGTAGTTACTGATGTTGTCAAGATGCCACCATTTCAACAGTGTAAGGTTGATGTGAGGGCCACGTGAATCCTGTCAGGTGAGTAAAGGTCCACATGACATGGAGAAATACAGTACTGAGGAATGCAGAGGAGTAAAGTACCTTTAGAGATGCAGAGAAGACCTAAGCCACTCCATATTTCTGACAGACTGTTTGTCCAAGTTGATTTGCATCAGAAGAATGACAATTTTCAGATTGCTGTAGCTGTGGAAGATATTATACTGGTGCTGGAGGGAAGGTATATACTCTCAAAGCAGAGGGTTTGGAACTCTAAAGCTCCAACTCCACTGTTGGTCAACCCGTGTCACTGGGAAAAAGCAGTTCCTTCAGTGGGCTTAACCTCCCTCACTCAAAACCTCTTGGTGGTGGGAGAGGCCCTGGCTTGGAATATGGTCATGCCTCAAGCCACCAGGAGAGGGTGAAAGTATCTGTAACAATCCTGAAGAGCATCTGCTCGGTTTCCTGTCAGTCCAGGGCAATTCAGAGACCAGTGCACACCATGTGTCCGAGGTCACTCCATAACCATGGCAAGGATCAGCATATCTGTCAAGAATGCGTGCTCCTTATTTCCATGTGTGGCAGAATTGATCTTTATAGCAAAGAAAGATTTGTAAGCCTAGTCTGTGTTTGATCTCTCTTTTGCAAACAGTGATTTCTTCCACCACATTTAAGTGAAAACATTTTGAAGTTTTGTTGTTTAGATATTCTTAAAAATGGAAACAATATGAAACACAATGATCATTAATATCCACTTCCAAACAGAATCTACACCTTCCTTTCTATCTGAAGAGTGCTTGTCACATGGAAAATTCTAATTGTAGTCACAAACTTAATGAGAACCACTGCAGTAATGATAACAATATTAAAAGGAGGGAAATTGAGGAATTACAAAAAATACTAATAACTTCTCCACTTATCCGTGATTTGTATTTGTATTTTGACTCCTTTATATCTCTTAAACTGAAATAATGATCTTTCAGGGATAACATTTATACTTATTTTCCTTTAAGAATATTTAATTATTTATTATATTATTGTCCTAATTGAAAATTATGGCCACTTTGGTGACATGAAGGTGCAATTTTCCAAACCTTTTAATTCATGCTCACACATTACAGCAGTAGAAACTTCAAACATTAAAATATTGGTTTGTTTGTTTGTTTATCTCCATACTGATTGAAAGGAGGTCAATTGACAGCTCTTTATAAAAGAAAAACAAGACTCTTGAAGAATTATTTTTTAACAAGTTCTAGGTAAATGCAAGCAGGAATTAAAAATAACCTTTGGAGGTTTTCTTGCTCTTGTTTGAAATAAATTCTGTAACCTGTGAAAGAACATAAACTTCAAAACACATACCCTTTCTTCAAACTCTTTTTTGTGCAACTTAGGGAGATATCCTAATATGAAACATACTTTTTTTTCCCCTGGACTGCTCTTCAGTCCAGTATGACCATCTGTGCGTAGTATGGCTTTAGCTGCCTTTACAATTATTCTCTAAAGTTAAGAGAAATGCTTCTGAATTGACCCCAGCCTCTTAGGGAAAACAGAGACAAGCCATGATACCCACTAAGTATTCAAAAACAGACAATAATTTAAGAGAAACCAAAGCAAGTCTCAAAGCTATTAGCTAAGTTTTAATCTATACCATATTTTATAAATACATGGGATCTAAGGGCTAGAAAAAAACATTAGATCATATAGATTTATTTCCTGAGCTCAGTGATTTATGTTTGACGAAAACATATCTTCCAGGCAGACTTCCAGACCATGCTTTGGATATATTAAGTTGTGGAGAATCCACCACTTCCCTTGGTAGTTAGTGTCGCTGTTAAAGCATAACTTAGTACTAAATAAGAATTTATCTGTCTTCTTTATCTTATGGCTGTTGATTCTTTCTATTTTTTCTGTAGTAGATGAGAAGCCACCTCAGTGGCCAGTACTTATAAAACTATAATTAAGACACCTTCATCTTTTATTTTTTCATCTTTCATCTGATAAGCCAAACCGCTTGATTTCCTTTAATGTTTCACCACATGGCAGATTATACAGCATATGGGCCATTTCTATTGTTTCTTTCTGTAACCTCAAAATATCATGAACATCCTTCCAAAAGGAGGAACAAGAGGCCAATTTGCAGTGATTCAGCACCACTTTGGTGAAGCTCTTCACAGAAGTAAAATGGACTCCTGGCACCTTTAGGCATCCCCTGTTTGGGCTCACATGCATCCCCTTATCCCTCTCCTCTTTAATATATTGTTTATCATTGCATTTTACTAGTACTTCATGTTTGGTAGCTTCTCAGTCGAGGTCACAAAATATTTCTTGGAGTTGTCCCTCAGTAGAATATGATGTCTCCTTCTGGAGGCTTAACTTCCATGACTTATCCCTAGCAACAATACATAGAGGTTTGCATTGTGACGTCTTTAAGGAAACTTAGGTTGAGCAGCCAAATAGTTGTTGATAAAATTCTGCAATATTGGACTTGAAATGATGATTCTTGAAGATTCGCACAGAAAAACACTCATGTAAAAGGTGTTCTTCATTGGAACTACCTCTTGAGAGCTATTACTTGTGCTGTCACATTTGTAATGTGTTTTCATCTGGTATGATGTGTAACATAATGACAGTGACAATAATTTTGTGTCTATGCTGTTTTTTAACTTTATTTAAAACAGCTTCCTCTGGGTGGTTTTTTGTTTGTTTGTTTGTTTGTTTGTTTGCTTGTTTGTTTTGTTTTTTTAAAGACGATGTTAGTTGAGTATAAGGAAGGGAAAGGAAAGCCACTGTCTGAGGAGACTACTTTAGTGGCACACCTTGAAGACAAACAAGACTTATCACACTCTTCCAACTGTCTGGCACTTGTTTGCATTCATAACCTAACTATTCCAGTGCAATCAGTTCCAAATTAGTGGTGACAAATGCACTGTCACACAATTAAGACATAACAGGTTCTTTCTTGAAGGCAGTATGCAGCAATGTGCTGAGTGATTCCATGCTCAGACCCAAGATGTGACTACGTCTCCATCTTCTTAAACATTAGAAAAGAAAAAAACAGAAATTGATGTGAAGTTTCCATTCAAACCAATTTGGAGGCAAAAGCCATTAATATTTTATAGAGAAAAAAAAAAAAAACATACCACCCAAACCCAAACTACCAAACCCAGAGCATTTTAGTATCTGTTTTACAAAGTGACATAACTAAAAA
This sequence comes from Trochalopteron elliotii, assembly GCA_024734555.1. Lineage (NCBI taxonomy): Eukaryota > Metazoa > Chordata > Aves > Passeriformes > Leiothrichidae > Trochalopteron > Trochalopteron elliotii. The sequence goes on from JANPWX010000038.1 coordinate 6,538,650, forward strand.
CAAAAGACTACCTTATCTTGCTGCCTATCCAGGAGTAAATGTTCTATTTTAACCAGTGAATTCATCATTTGATATAAAGAAGGCTTCTTTCTAAGGCACATTTAAGGCTGAAAATACTCTATCCTTTAAAAGTTTAAATTTCAGTGAGCAGTGGAAGTTGTGCAAGACCACCATTAAGACAGCAATAAGAAGAGAAATAGATTGTTAGGGAAATGCTGTCAATTGTTATATTCAATACTAAAGTAGCTTTTCTAAGAAAAATATTTTACACACAATCCACCACCAAAACCAAAGAAATGGTAGAAACAGTCTTGTTTAATTTTAAGAAATTATTTTGGAGAATCATATGTACTGAAGAAAGGAAATTATGGTCTATCAGGAAGGTGGAGTGGATAATATAAGATTTGCATGTTGAGGGTCAAATTTCCTTTACTTTTGCAACAATGCAAATCAGTAATAAGTGTCACAGGGTCAGCAGACTAACTCTGGGTGCATATATGTATAATGGAGAGTGGAAATTTGATTCAACCATGGCTGGATTAAAGTAAATATCATGCTCCTGACAGAAGTGCCAGCATGATAAAATAACTAAATTAATAAATAATAAATCTCAGGCAATATTGTCTTTAAGATAAAAATGAGAAGAAGGAGTGAAACTGTGTGAAAATAACTGGCTCATTCATCTTAGGTTGATCTATAAGCTCTGGCATTTACTGATCTCTACCACACTGTGCATTCTCAAAGATGAGTAGGCAGTCAAATACATCCCAACTATTTTTTTTTTCTTTTTTCTTTCCACATTTGTTTGGTTTTTTTTCCCTTTCTCTTTCTCAGAGAGACTGAGAGCAGAAACATTTTTCTGCATTATGCTACAGATGCCTTTTGCAGGACAAGAGAAGGAAATTTTTCTGATCATCCATTTTCTGATTTCTGAGCCATTTCCCATCCTACTAAATTGCTTAATACTCCCTGTAGCTGGACCTGTGACCTGGAATCTTTATGCAAGATTAATGGGAAAGCAAATGGGAATTAGTATCTGGGCGGGCTGCTGCACAGCTCTTGCTTTTATCTAGCACTCCACCTGTTTTTTTTTTTTTTTTTTACAATTATGCTTTCATTAGTTTCTGAAGCCAGCGATCCTAAAAGACCTTCCCATTTCTTCTCTCTGTCTTCCCTCCCCCATCCTCAATTCTTTCTATCTCCTATCCCAAAATTATCAAACTCACTCTGCTTGTAACTGACATGCTGACAGGAAATTATTACACGTCATTACACTTCTTAAAACACAATTTACCCAGCCTTTGCAAATTATTCTTCAGCAAGTGTGAGGGGGTAATGGAAACTGTCTATTCCACTTACAGTTGTCACTCATGCTTTCCTCTGTACAATGAACAATTTATGTTTTCTCTCTTTCCAAAAAAAGGCTGTGCTCGAAATATGTAAAAGCAACTTATCACAGAATAGGAAAATAAACCTTCTGTTCAAGTTCCCTCACTCTGCCTTATTACAGAGCAGATCCATTTTCTATTGTAACCTCATTAGTCCACATGCAAGCACAGAACAGGCTGATGTTTATTTAGTCGGAGCAGACCTTCTTGTGACTTCTGGCCTGCCAATTGCACTTGACACTGCTGTAAAAGAAAAGTGATCTTGTGTGACTGTAGTACCCAAAACTGACAACCCACAATCATAATAGTCCTACTCCTTGCCTGACATTTTATTCTTCATAGACAGCTACTGCAAAAGGCTGGCTGTGGTATGTTTTTCCCCTGGTGCTGCATCTTTTTTTTTAGTTTTGCGCTTTGTCTTTTGGTTTTGTCTTCTGTAAATTCAAACAAATACCAAATCTTAAAGCAAATAGGTCATGTTTATTTAAAGGACTTATAAACCAAAAAAATTTTGATGTGTTCTCCCCCTGAAGTTGATCATATTGATTAGCTTTCAGGCATTCTTCTGTCAGGCTCATTTTGCCTCAATGGGAGAAGGATGATGAATTGTCTGACGACTAAAGGAGGGGAGAAAGAAATGCTAAGCCTGGGTCTGGGAATTGGCTAAGTGCTTCTGCGGAGCCTCAGCCTCTCAATTGCTCTCAGCAACTTGGCCTCCTTGATTTATAAACTGGAGTGGTGATTAATAGTCTTTTAAGTGGACAAGGCAGGCCAAATCTGCACAAATCGGGCCACTCAAACATGACTACTACTTGTAGGAGAAGAATAACAGCCTTTGCATAGAGGTAATTGAGACAGCTTCAGAGGATCTGGTAGTCTGCTTCAGCAGAAATAAATCAGCCACACAGGCCATCTATTCTTGAAATCAGTCCTTCTCATCAAACCTCCTCAGGTCAACACATGGAGTTGGGAATGTGGTGGGCTAACAGATGTGCTTCAGCCCAGAAATAAGACAGATCGAGCTGCCACTGTGCTCAGAGAGGTGAGAGCATCCCACCTGGGCATCCCTCTGCAGCTTCTCAGCACCAGTGCTGAACATGATCCCATGTTTGCCTGTGCTTCCCTGTCAGATAAATGGGGTCTGCCCTGTGGTTTAGAGGCTTGATTCGTCTCCTTTTCCTACTTGTCCCATAGCTGTATCACTACAACCTTTGCCTGGGCTGCCTTCAACTGCCTGGCACCAGGTGCTTTCTTCAGTGGTATGTGGCTTAAGGGCCAAGTCAGGCTTCCTGCATCCTCCACGTGGAAGATGAGTTTAAAATGTTTTAGCCAACACTCAAAACCTGTAGTGTCAACCCTTCCTCTAGTCACAATGCCCAGTGGTGATTCATTTGAACAGAGGAAACACTGACAACAAGTGCTCAGCATACAGCAGCTTCTGTGGGCCACCCCTTTCCTCCAAAATTTGACTCCTCAGGCATTGACCACCCATTGGGCCAATTCTGCAGACAAATGTTCTCTTTTAGAGGGACCAGTGAACTTGAAAGCTGTGGCAGTTCTGCAACCCAAGGAAAAAGCCTTTTTATACTGTGCTTGTAAGACGGGGAACAGAAATCATGGGACATAATGAATATTTATCAAAGAAATAATACATGGAACCAGGAAAGCTGACAAGTGGTAAATAAAGGGGGTGACCCGAGCAATTGAGTGGCATGGGACAGCAGGATCGACAGGAGAAGGGTAACTTTTGTTCAGAAAGGAGCATACACTGTCCTTTCCTAAAGGCAGATTCCAAACTGGTTTCAATCTAATGTCCCCTCTGGGGAAAACTCCTCTCTACCTGAGACTGAGGGGAGGAACCACAGACCTGATTTCTGAAACTCTGTTCTAATGAACAGAGATGTTTTCTGTGAGGTTGGTAATACTTTTTCCACTAGCCTTCCCCAAGCAGAGGAGCTGCAACTAAAGTAATGACTTATGCCCAGACTCAGGCTATGTACAGATAAGAAACATCATTAGTCTGTTTCCATGAGTGCTGTGGGCTTCTGTAAAACCTAACCCCAAACTGCAGTTTCTCCAAAGGACAGGAGAGGTTAAAAAACACAACACTAGAACAACATAACACTAGAAAATTCTCTCTAGAGGAACACTGCTGTTTTTCTTGCCATTACTAAAATGTTGGTTTTGATAGAAGAGGGGTGGGAATCACAAGACTCAGAGCTCTACACACTGTTATCTCCTTGAAGGTGACTTCTCTGCTTTGCTGCATTTAGGTTTGTTCCTGTAAAAACTGTATAGAAAAATATCTGATTCACAGAGATTTTGTGAAAACAATTTTAAAATCTGTACTGTCAGATGTCAGAGCACAGGACTATATACCAAAATATACATGTACACATAAATACACACACACACACACACACATTCTCAGATGTTCCAAGTATCTCCTGTGATGTACTTGAGTTTGTTCGTCCGACAGCAACTACTTTGAGGCTAGTGGCATAGAATCTTCCATGCCTGAAAAGCTCACCTGTATTCTCCCCAGAGATCAAAAATCTTGCAACTAGAGACAGAGGTGAGACTAAAAAGTCAGTTTCAGCCCATATCAGAATGGGATGTTGATGTGGAACTGAAGCTTCATTGTAAACCAAAGCAGACTAGCCTTTATCAGTGATCCTTTGTCTTCCAGCCTGTTGCAAGCTTGTAGTGAGGACTCTTCTGACTTGCTACTGACTGAAGAAAAATCTCTCCCTGAGCTGATAAGAGAATAGAATACCCTATGACAAAACGTGTATAAAGGAAAAGGATAACTTTAACCTGCTGTCTTGGATTGCAATATGTAACCAAAAGCATGTATTCTATTCCGAGTCTGTTGAAGCCAGTTGAAGAGGTGTTTTTTCTTTTAACTCCGGGGGGGAGGGGTCGGATGCCTTCTGTTAATGGGCCAGCTGTTAAAACCAGGTAGAACAATGTTCCTTATCTCTTCCACAATCCATCCTCCCTCCAGGGGGATATCTTCTGTTAATGGGCCATTAAGGCTCACCACATGACTGATAACATTACATCATCCCATTGTGAGATGCTCTACCCAGTGTGGGAAACCAAACGCTCCTGCCTAGATAAAGGCTGAGACTCAGGAACACCAGGACAGCCTGTTTTCCACTGGGTTCCAGAGGAAGACTGGACCTATCTTGCCACCACTGGACCCTTTCTACAGGATCATCTCTACTCCAACAGAACCATATCTGTTACTCCAGGAGGATTTATTTGGACTGCTTCCAACACCCTGACCAATAGGGTGTCAGGTTGTATTCTGACTTGGTCAGGATTTCTAGGATTTTTGCTCATTTGTTTGCTTGGTTTTTTGTACTACTATATTTGTATTTTTAATATTACTAGTAAATAACTGTTATTCCTATTCCCATATCTTTGCCTGAAAGCCCCTAATTGCAAAATTATAATAATTTGGAGGGAGGGGTTTACATTCAGCTCCAGCTTTCCCTGGCAGATACCTGTCTTTCTAAATCAAGACACCTCCAAATGGCTTACAGAAGTATTTTCTGGCCTTTAATGGTGGCTGGACACTACTTATAGTACAGCTCTTATTGGAAAGTGAAGCTATATTACTTGTTCATTCTCGGGGAAAAAAAAACAACTCCCTTTTTGCAACATTCCTGCCTTATTTTCAAGATCAGGCAATTTTTTTCCCCAATAATTTTCTATTCCTTTCTTATTTTCTTAGAACCTGCTGCAGTGTGGACACAATATTTTCCCTGCTGCTGAGAGAAGATATGGAGCTGGGTGTCCTGAGGGTGTGGCTGCCTTAGACAGGCAGGGAAGGCTCGGGATGAGCCTTTCAGAGGCTACTGGAAGTATCAGTTTGATAGACTTAAATAAAATTATGACATATATTTATGTGCATGCGTGTTTGCATGTTGCATGTTTAGGTATATGTAGGTGTGAAGACATGTATTAAGTCTAAGAAAAGTTGGTTGAATTTTTGGAAACTAAATTTATTTCTACATCAAAGAATTTTGAAACAGTGGGCGGTAACTCTGTTTTGAAATTCTTTATGGCAACATAATCATTGAGATGGAGGAAGATGGTTCCTTGGATATCAAAAATCTCTTTACGTTCAATACAGAAGAGTAGAATGACTCAGCCAGCAGTAAATGGTGGTCAAAAAAAGAGAAAGAGACAAAAAATTCCAAGCAGAAAAAAACCCCGCAAACCAAAAACCAGCCAGCCTCCTAAGTGAAAACAAACATAATAAACCAACTAAGTGTTTCAGAGAGGACAAATGGATGAATTCTAATTTGTTATATCTTCATTATATTTTGAAGATGTGAATAATATAAGGAATAATATAATATGCTGTTAAAATGATATTGTCAGTGAAGATATATGCCTCATTTAGATCAGCCAAAATTCAGTTGTGATCCAATTAGAAGGACCCCAATCCCAAGGCATAAGTAGATAAACTGGTTACAGCAAATAGCGTAGACCAGACATGATGAGGAGGATACTGATAAAGGAAATTAAATATTGCTGTGGAACATTCTAAATGTCCCAAACCAATGTCTACAAGTTGAAATAAGGTGTGCATCTTTTTATCATTGATAAAAGCTGCTAAAGGAAATAGCAGGAAACCCCACTCTGGCTGCCTTTCTGGAAGTTATATATCAGCTAAATCAACCTATTAGGTTCATACAGGGGATAAAATGCAACAACCTTTTGTACAAAGGAACATGAATCATTCTCTGTTCGCTCACCACCTGTGCTGAGACCACAGGATCAAATGTTAGTCCGTTGGACCTAAAGTCTGGGCTCCTAGAAGAGAGCATCAGTGAACTCTGTCATTGACTGCCATGGTATTTCCTGCTAAATGCCACTCCCAGAACAGTTATAGGCTTGATTTCCATGTGTAGTGGCACACAGCTCATTATTATTTTCATTGCTTTTATTTGAATGTTTTGTCTTCAATCAGGAGTCTATATTAAAACAGCTACTCTTCAATTCTTTGAAATTCTAATCCATACCTAAAATCTTTCCTACAAGAAATATTTGTGCCTTCACCTGGGAGTTGAAATGAATATATATCTGTGAATGTTGACCAGTTTACTCAAAATCTAGAGATTCATACCAAAAATCTTACTTCCTGCAGTCTAGCTCGAGAACTGGTACAAGTGGAATGTAATACAACACTGCTGTTTTTTTCTTACAGTCAGTTGGCTGTTTGCAAGCTGTCTTTTTTTTTCCATGACACTTTCAGACTTTACAAATAGGGGGCCATTACTATGTCTTGAAAAGCAAGTCAGCACATACAAGAACAATAACTGCATTTTATGGCACAAAATACAACAGTTTGATACAACTGCCTTCTAGTTTTTTGCAATCATTTATTAAGATTCCACATCTGCCCACAGACAGACTATGCTTCGAAGAAATGCTGCACTGTCATGGCAAAAGTTTATTTTGCTATGGGTTGTTTCATCTCCAACCGGTTGCAATATTGATTTCTCTCAGTGGATTAATTATCAGTGGCAGTTTCAGTCTTCCTTGCAATGGGCAGAAGGAAAAATGATGTTTTTATTTCAAGGAGGTCTATTGACAATTGTGCCTGGGCTTCCCTTGGGTCCTAAAGTCAATGAAGTTAGAAGACCCATGTCATGAAAGTACTGTGCATGAAATTATTTATTTTTTCTTTGGAGGTAGTATCATGTGAATGCCATGATGACTGTGTATTTAAAAAAAAAAAAAAAGAAGGCTTCACATGTTTATCATACTATATTGTAATTGTAAAAGTAACACTGAAATTGGACAAATATCAAATGATAGCATAATATTCAAAAAGTAGCAGGAGTTATTCATACTAACAACAAACCTGTCAAAATATTTAGTTGGAAGAGAGAGGCTGCATTCTTCTAGAACAGAAGATTTTCAGTTAAAAGCTCTATACAGAATTTGAAAGGAAAATCTAAGCTTGTGTTATTGCCAAAAAGATCTGTGCATAGTGTTTTGGGGATTTGTAAAAACTAAAGCCATAGTGGATTAAAACTGGCATTTTATTGCCTTCTTTTCTCCCAAATATATATATATGTAATACACAGCAGTATACTTACCTATTGATATAGTATGTTTCTTTTATCTTTTTCTATGTGTGTATATATATTCTACACATAATTGTTCAAATTTTGATGATATTGTCACTATTCAAAGATTGTATTATTATTATTATTATTATGAAAAAATATAATGAAAACCGTATTACTACTAAATAATTTAATTATATGTGGAGTTTTTTCTTCAAATCTTAATTTGATTCCTAAATGAATCACATGTGAAAAACTTGCAAATTAAAAATTGGAGATCGTGTGGGTAAGAGTGCTGGTTTTCTTTTCATTGCATTGTTTTGTTTTCAAATATATTTTCAGCTCTCTACAAATTTCCACTGCAGCACACAAGATTAATGATGTAACTGTTCGTTAAATAATGTAAGATTTTATAGATGACACACAATGTTGCAAAGAAAATGATATAACCTGGATTCAGTACCTGATTCTTTTAAGCTGGATAGCACTTATTTTACTGAGATTTTGTTGTAGCTATGTAGGCTAATTGGTTTGCATATCTGGAACATACTCCATCAGTTTTGTTACTTTCAGGACATACACTGAGGAGTGCAACTGAGAAAGATATTTGCTCACAGAAGAGCTAATTTGGTAAAGAATCAAGCATGAGTACAAAACTCACTGATAGAATTCATGGCAACTCTGTTAAATTTACTCCATAAATTTGAAAAGCTTGCAAAATGTTTCCCTCAGCTGTTTGGTCCCTGAGCTTGTTGCAGAGGTAAACAAAGAAGGAAACCACTATTTAAATATCTTCCTTATCTCCAACACTTTATAAGATGATTATTTCCCTAATCACCAAAGTCCAAGGCACCGCAAAAGCCCAGGAAAACATCTCCTAAATAAAACCTGAAAAGTAAAACCCCTTTTAAATAGAAAGAGAAATGGACTGATGGGTAATGACAGCAACTTCTGTGGATTTTTAGTAAATTGACCTTCTTTTGTGTCCTCCTGTTGTTTTGGAGTCAGAGACTCTGAATTCATTAGCTAGAGCTTAGCTACACAAAACTTACAGCATTGTTACATTGCAAAACTCATTTGTGCTGTACAGCGTGGTGAATGATTCCCAGCAGCTGTGTAAGTAGTCATAGAATTTTATTTTTGTTCAACACAAACATAATGAGGTAATTTGTTGAGAATTGGACTGCAGTGGAAGCTTCAAGCAGATGGGATTTTTTTTTTGAACTAAATATTAAATATTCTTACACTTCAGAGGAATCCATTTCTTGTTTTCTAACCATATGCAGTGTCTATTTGGAGCAGTGGTGGAACATCAACTTGAGAAGGAAGCTAGCAAAGTTTCATACAATAGAGCTAATGACATTGTGACATTGTTTCCTCATTAACCCAATTCCAATGGAAAAAAAGATTGTTGAAAAATAATATAAACAGGAAGTAGCTGCAGTTTTCTGGCTTCTTCTTGGGAGACATGATTTTTGAAAATATTCTTTGAAGACTATAAGTAATATATCAACTGATCTAAAAATTGAAAATTCTGGATGATGGAAAGTACAAATTCGTATTATCTATGTACGTGTGTCTTTTTACAATAAATTCAAAGACAATAATAATAATTTAATAAACATGTATTTCAAAAAACTATGTAAAGCCACACAGGAAAATCAAAATCATTATGTTGTAGCAAACCAAACAAAAAGCAAAGAAACCACAATAAAGTTGAAAAAAATGAGTGAAGCAGATGTGCATTTTCATGCTTGACCATGTTAGGACCATGGCAGCACTGAGATTGTTTTAAGCCATCACGGATGAAACATATCAGGGATTCCTCAGAAACCTGTGCTTCTTCATTTAGATATTACCATTCTGCATCCTGTTCCTTCCCTTGCAATTAAAATACTTGATCTGGAAATTAATCACATATATTTACCACAGAAGTGGTTCAAAAAGAGACTTCTTTGGAGTCCTAAACACAATCCACATGGCCACATGTGCTTGCTTGCTGTGCTGGCTGGAAAACAAAAATGGAGCATTCTGGCATTGACACTTCTCTCTCTTTATTAGGGGCCTATCCTTTACCCTTGGAAGCCAGGATATAAATGCATTTGGGGTATTTGGTTTCATTATTTATAAACCTATTTTCAGATAAGACTTGATAACCATTCTCAGATAAGGTTCCTGGAAGTCATCACTCACTGTTCTGTCCTGAGGAATCTATGTGAAGCTGAAAATGTTTAGACTTTCATAATGTAGTGGCACATATATAAGGATGCAAAACATAAAAACTTAACTTCACTCTCCAAAGTACCAGTATAAAGGGGGAGAAAGAGAACAAATTACTTTATTTCCTACTGAAGAAACATGTAGATTGATTACTCTCAACATAATTTTACACAGACAGAGAAATTTGCTTGGAAACAAAGTACAGGTGGGCTAAGCAAGGAAGCACACATAAGTATATAAATGGTGAAAAAGAACCATAAAAAAGTAGCGGAAAGGAACTGAAAAGTATGCATTGAAATAAATGCAGCCTGCTACCTAAATGTCAGTTTTTAGATATTCTGAGAAATTCTTGTGCCTAAACCAATAACAAAATTTAAATTTTAATGTAATTATCTGAAATTAAAAAAGACATAGAAAGAGATTTTTTCCAGTTATATTCAAAAGCGGAAATGATATAGATATATTTATATCTGTATCTATATACCTCAACAGTTCAGAACTTGAACTACAATGTAATTACAGTCTAATTGCACTGTAGTTATGCAGAAGTAACACTGGATTCAGCACTTCAATACAACTGTCTGATACTTAAATGTCTCCCCTCCCCTCGAATTTTTTTTGTGTTTTTATGTTTGTGGAATTTTTGTAAAGGGCCATATGATGCATCCTGACCCCAAGTAGGCAAAATGAATTTCCCTTCCCTAAAGTTCCTGTATATAAAGACCAATTATGCAGATGAGGAGAATTTCACCCAAAATAAATTGCATACTCCATCTGATTATGGATAATAGATTATTCCAGACCTATACTGTCCTCAGGTGAAATTGAAGGATCCTTTAAACATCAAGGAATATATTCATAACCATTATCCTCTTAACCCTTTGATGTGAAAAGATTGCTATAAAATTTACTAAATTCATCTAAAATGACTTTTGAATCTCCAATCACTTTGTTCTCTGCATTAATAATACTAGGACTAATCCTGCATGACTTGTGAGATTTAAGATGAGTAGCTAATAGCTTTTGAATCAAGGGTGCCTTTCAAGGGTGCCTCTAAGCAGTATCTAAAACTGTGTGTGTGCAATTTGTTTTATCCAAATTGGTGCATATTCAGAACACTATGTAACGCATGTACAAACTGCATTTTCATTCAAGATGTATGTAACTCATATATGCAAATATAGTCTGAGGATTAATGGTGGATTTCTTTACACAGAGAACAGAAAAGAACTACACATGAACACTTACAGTTGCTTCTGAATATTTAGCTCTATTTATCCATCTAGGAAATGGGGGAGTCTGATTGTTCTTAGACTGGTTTTAGATCCCAGGTGTTTTTGTGCTTTTTCATGCTTCCAGGATTTGATTGGATTAAGGCTAACACACTGAGACTAGTATTTTCCTCTTCTGCTCTCCACCTCTCATCATTTGTCTCTCAGGTAAAAAAATAGAGTCAGAAAAAATAGTCAGTGAGAGTAGCTACATCCAAAGTTTGAGCTTTCTTACTTTCAGAGACTATTTACAATCTAGCCATTATCTTGTTCCTCTACTTTGTCTGACTTTTCTCTTTTTTCATAGTCTTTGCATCCAGTGTTTATCCTCACCTGGTTCTTTTGCTATTCTTCTCCTCTAACTGCCTCAAATTCAATATTCTTTCTTTCTTTATTCTTTTCATATACCCCCAGGTAACTCCTAATTCTTTCTTTGACATCCCTGCCTCCATTCCCCAAAGATATAATGGAATGTACATGCTATTTTCTGCTGCTTTTACTTTTTTTGTCTATTTCAAGGATAAACTTCTCAGAACAAGGATTTTGGTTTTTTGCTACCCTTTATGCTTGCTGTGCTTAGCACAAAAGGTCCCCAAACAAAAGTTTACCCACAAATCTTATGCATGAAATCTTGATTTTTTCCCCCCATATTCATTTAATTTGAGAATATTCATGTTCTTTTGCAAATCAAATAAAGACATTTTCATGAACAGAAACAAAACAAATTCCCAGAAAGTATTTTTTCACCTGTCAAATGTGGTAAAATCACAACCCACTCAAGGTAAAAGTCAACATGTGATCTTGGATAGCATTATAGGACATGAATCCTGTTTGTGAAAGTTTAATCACAGAATCACAGAATAAGATGAATTGCAAGAGACCCACAAGGATAGCTGAGCCCAACTCCCAGCCCTGCACAGCACCATTTCCAAGAGTCACACCATGTGCCTGAGAATATTGTCCAAATGCTTCTTGAACTGTGTAATTTAAGGATTTAGATGATTCAGCTTGTCTGCAAAATGGTTACTTCAGGAACTGGTTAGGCTGTCATCACCAATGATGCTCAAAATCAAAGCCCTGAGTGCTGAGCTGGCCCTCTCAGAACATGAATTCAGGAATGGTGTCAATGTGAGTCTGATGCAAAGTTCTGACTAGTTTTGATCCAAATGTCCTTTCTGTTTCCATCCTCAGAGAAGATCATTCCAGACCAGAAATTATGACAAACAAGTAGTGCTGTACCCATGAGCAGATCTCCACTATGCCTGGGATAATAATTTTCCCCGTGATCTAAATGTGAAATAAACTGCTGCCAGAGATTATGACAAGAGCTGTAGGATGCAATGACACAGTAGAATCTATGTGTATTTTACTCACTCTTGGGCTCAGTTTGACCCATCTCCTGGTGTGTTAATCAGGAGTCCAGCCCACCCTAAATTATTTCATGACTCATTGTCCAGTGCCAGGTCTTCAGGTACTGTTCCATATTCACTGTATTTTACCTGTAAATCCAAGGTGCATTCCAAGGCTGTGTCCTATCTCCATTTCAAGATGACAGCTGGGAGCAGTCCACTTCCTTGTCTTCCTTCCTCCCTTCCCTTTTCTCCTTCCCCCGTAGTACATGAGAAGCTATTTGGGTGGACAGTTGGAAAGGGTGCATAGGCTGGTTAGTTCTCTGGTGTGGGTGCTCAAGACCAGGTTTTGAGTTGGATGATCTGGGAGATTACTGCTCCTGCAGCATGGCTATTATGGTTATGTGGCTGAGCTCGCATCCACTGAGGGAAGGAGAGATAATCTTGATTAACGCATGGAAAATAGGTAGCATCTCACATGTGATCTTTAGAGGATGCTGAAATGTAGAAAAAACAGTGTTAACTTTGGGATTCAGCCTGTGAAAATTATTTCTGAAGCCTTTCTTTGGCCTACTTGTGTCTCAATGGGAACATTTGATAGCCAAATAACCACAATTAAAACATTCCACAAAGTAAAGCAGCAATCAGAAAGCTGCACCCTAAGATAAATTGGAAGACTAGAGTTTACAAGCTGTAAAAGAACAGATGATAAAAAAACATTTTGTTGGGAACACAGAATGCTTCCCGACTGGGACATTTCAATGCTGGGAAATACATACAGACACACAACATCATATCACAGCATGCTGTGTATTAAGATCAAAAGGATATATAATAAAAAATTTGGTTTATTGAGTGACTTTAGCAAAAATACCAGCATAACCAGGTTGAAAAAGAGAGAGGTATGTTTATATGCCATCCCTTATGCATGCTGTGTCTTAGGCAGTTGTTGTCTTCCTGGGGAGGCCAATGTGGCTGTAGCTGCTTCATGGTCTGCATCTTCTCAGACAGTCAGGGGTATGGCTGCATAGAGCTACATCCCTGCTCTTCACAAACCTCCTGCCAAGAAGCAGCTAATAGTTTTCTCATTTATGTAAGGCAAACACAGGCTCACAAGACCAGAAATAACCAGTAAAACTGCATTTTGTTCATGCCTCCAGTCCTAGATGTTCAGTGAAGTACTATCAAATAGTAGAACTGGAATGATTTTTACCACCTGAGAATATTACACAGGAACTGCACTTAATATAATTTGTTAACTTTGCAGTCAAGTTGTATTACCCAGAAATAGCTTGTTAAAATAAACATGACAGTTCTCCATATTTTCCAGCAGACCAAAGGACAGCAAATGCCCTTGGCTTTAGAGAATCTTCTAATACTTTAAATAAACTTCCATAGGAGAAAATAGTTTTCAAACTTACCAATATATATCTGTGACATGATCTTTTTACAGTTATGCCTCTCTACTAATATACATTTTTATTAAGCTGCTATGTTTTTCCTCTCTAAAATAGATTTTTCACTAAAATCTTCTTTCTCCACTACAAAATAAAACTAAAATAATAAATAGTGTAGTTGACAACAGTGCACAGTATTTTCTGTTATTTTATTCTAAGAAATCATGATTTCTCATGAAAAAAATGTATTTCACTCTTCTGTAGCTTTTCTTTATCTCTGACTTACACTTTCCTTCATTTTATAACTGTCTGTGTCATGATCAGAGTGATTTGCATTAGGATTTTGCAACTCCTTGCCTGAGTTCAAAATCCTGCTATTTTTCTGAATGGAGACATGCAATGATAAATTTTAATTAATGTTGATTTTATAATATTTTAATTCTGCCTTAAGGATAAAAACTAAAAATCTATCACTGTCTCTTAATTTTCAAATCAATCCAAGAATATATGAAATGAAACATCACAAAAGGCACTTATAGAAGATATAAATTAATGGGAAGCTGTTTGATTTATTATACAACAGATAAGATCTGCATGATAGAGCTTCCTGATAGTTTATGTGTCTATAAAATCTTTCTAATGAAGGTTATTCTTGAACTCATAAAATTTCATATTCCAGTCTATACTCTGTCATCAACCTATAATGCTAGATTTGGATTGATAAATATATTAATAACAAAAAAAATTCTTCTGTTGATCCAATGAAGATATGCTGTTTGGGTGGAAGATACAAGATGAGAATTAGCTTCTGCTACAGCATATCTACAAGGCAGCAGCAAAAATGGCCACTTGTTATCTATTACTTTTCCACTTGGAACAGAAGGGGAAGCCTTCATAGAAGTGAAGTCTTTTACAGATGTAATGAAGAAATGATCTTTTAGATATTGTTTCCAATTTTATTTCTCAGGATGCTTTGTTCTATAGGAAATACACACACGCATATTTGAATTTCTGTGTTAGCTGGAAATCAGTTTAGTCTATGAACTTTTGCTTATTTTCTAATGGGCTAGGTTTGAATAAATGTTGAAAATTAAGGAAAGGACATAAGATGCATGGACCCCTCAGGCAGCACTGCACTGATAAAAATGACTCTGAAAAAGACCAACACCATTCAGGTGCTCTGTTTCCTCTCTCACCTGAAAGGCAGTAGCAGCTCTCTGAGGAACAGGTATGCTCAACCCATCAGATGAAGCTGATTTGTTCACTGGCTTAATGGAAACATCCCTCAGTAATGTCAGAGGACACTTGCCCTTTTAGAGTTACCTGGCTATGATTGTTCATTATAAATACTTGTTATAAAGATACTGTCCTCATCTTTAACATTCTTCATTTTCAAAATCAAAGTAACAGAGTTAGTTTTGTATTTCCACGGTAGATGTCATTTAAAGAAAGCATGTGTTTAAATTCAACCCTTTGGAAAACAAAGCATACACATGTTTTTAACATTAATATAAAATTGTCCCAATAGGAATAATTTCCTGAGTGGGAGCTTGCATCTCTACCAAGTATGTGGTAGAGCTCAAAACAGGATGAACATGTGGCACTTTTATTTTGCATCAAACATTTGCATAATAAAGGATAAACTAACAAAAGAAGTGACTTAAATAAAAAATGGGTGAGCCAAATAATTGAAATTTATCCTAACGTGCAGAGGAGAGAAAGTACACATGAAAGGCCCTTTGGGTTTTTTTTTGAAAAACAAATACCACATGAAAAGTTAGTTGATGTTTTGGGTTTTTTTTACCCTGTATTTCTGTGAGTTCATCCACATGCATTCATAAGCTTTGTCTTTCTATGAAGCAATTAGAAAGCTTACTAAGTGGAAAGGAAAGTACTTTATCAATTAAGTATCAATTTCCATTTCCTTATTTATGATCCTGCAGCTAGTAAGCATCAATAATTTCTGCTTTGCTACAGTGTCACCAGGAAGATTGATTGTACATGTCACCTCAATATGAGAAGACTTAAATGGAAAACATATACTTGCAACAGCACCAAATGCACTTTTGCAAAAAGGAGCAACTTAATCACATTTTTAAAAATAGAAGTTTGAAAGATGCATCATGCCTTTGTTCTGATGAAAGCTCTGTGTTTTTCTTCAAGATATTGACATCATTGTATATTTGTAACTATGCATTCAGCAATAAGCAAACAAACAAACAAACAAAAATTATTGCTAAAAATGAAGCACACAGAAAATAGAAAATGCCAAGGTCAAGGCTGCAAAGAAAAAAAATTCAGTCATCTGCCTGTGCATATAAATTATGACACAGATAATTAGATGATCACTATAAAATTACTTGAATACACTTGGTCTTTGTTTTATTCAGTAGATAGAGCAGACAGTGGTTAGAGAACTTATCGTCAATTGTTTTTCAGATTTTTTCCAAACTCTCCTCCAAGAGAAGCCATTCAGTTTTTGATGAGAAGAGGTGCTTGTATATTCTGACACATTTCTGTCTCACACTTTAAGCACTCAGTTTCCACAAGTTTACAGAGATGCATGAGCCCTCTATTCAGTCCTGGTGTTTTCACAGACTGGCATGAGCAGAACTGTTCAGGTTTTAGTTCTGCCAGGAATTTCATAGAATTATGGAAGCACTGAGATTGGAAAAGGCCTCCAAGATCATTAAGTCCAACCTCTGGCCAAACACCACTGTGCTGAATAAACCATAAAACTCAGTGCCACATCCAATCATTTGCTGAACATTTCCAGAGATGATGACTCTACTACTTCCATGGGTAACCTGTTCCAGTGTCTGAACACCCCTTCAATGAAGAAATTCCTCCTGATGTCCAATGTGAGCTTCACCTGGTGCAGCTTGAGACTACCTCTTGTTGTCTGATTACTACTTGCCTGGGAAAAGAGACTGACCCCCACCTGGCTACACCCTCCTTTCAGGCAGCTGTAGAGAGTGATAAGGACCCCCCTGAGCCTCCTTTTCTCCAGGCTAAACACCCCCATCTCCCTCAGACACTCCTCATAAAACTCATTCTCCAGACCCTCCACCAGTTCCCTTGCCCTTCTCCAGACATGCTCCAGCACCTCAATATCTGTCTTTAAGTGAGAAGCCCAAGGAAAATTACTCCCCTAGTCTTGCTGGCCACACTGATTTTGATGTAGATCATTGGCCTTCTTGGCCACCTGGGCACATTCCTGGCTCATGTTCATCTGCTGTTGACCAGCACCCCCAGCTTCTTTTCTGCTGTGCAGCTTTCCAGCCCCTCTGTCCCCAGTCTGCAGTGCTGTGTGCAGTCCAAGGGCAGGACCCAGCACTTTGCCTTATTGGATCTCATTGTGTTGGCCTTGGCCCTGTTGTTCAGCTCTGAAGTAGGATTTTTGGATTATTTAGGGGAATGGCTCTTTGACAAGTGAGCTAATGCCTTTTGGGTATTACACAAAGAAGTGCAGACGATATTAACGAAGTTGGGGCTGAGGGATACTAAAAGGAGATAAATTCACATCCCTGATCCAAACTGATAAAAGCATAGAGAACTGGAAAATGCAGATCCTACATCCCAATGAAGAACCTCAATCAGGGTTAGAGGGTGTTCTGTCTTTGTGCCATTTCTCTGCAGTATAATCACAGATGGAAGAGACCTGAAACACTGAAAAAATGTCTGTCTTCAGTGTCTCACACTGGCTGGCACTGATACTTCCCTCAGTAAAAGCTTTCTGGAAACCTTTGTCAGGACTCTCACTCACTTGTGTGTATGTGGTAAGAACACATACCAAATGAAGAGCTTAGAATACCTTTACAGAGAGTGTGCAAAAGCACTGTGTCTTGCAGGATCTAATTTATTATTCCTGTCTCAGGTTCCTCAGGCTATCATTGTCTTCATGGATTACCCTGCCTTTTTTCACCTATTGAGGGTGCTTCACAAATATGACTGAATTTGTCACTATGCTTCTTGGATGGGTAATTTCCAGATAGGGAAGGCTGGCACAGAAGGACTCCTGTTCTCAGCAGTGTAAGGTTCCCCATCCTTTACTTGCGGAGAGCTACTTGCAAGAGGGCAAGAATGGCTGAAGAAAGGTCTGCAACCCACAACTCACTAGGTTCCCATCTCAGCAGGGAAAAAGACTTTTAGTGAAGGGATAACTAGATGAGGAACATGGCAGAGCCTGTGGCACGCACCTGCCAGCCTGACTTTTGCAGCTCACTTGCAACCCAGAACAGAAGTGCTCTCTATCTCAGTCTACGCTCATAGCCTCTGGAAAAACAAAACAAAACAAAACAAACAACAAAAAAAACCCCCAAAATCCCCCAAACAAACAAACAAACAAAACAAAACAAACAAAAAAAAAACAACCCCAAAAAACCCCTAAGAACCAGTTTCTGGTATTTAGGTTATCCTTGCCAGATTGACATGTAACACATACCACAAGTTGCCCTAGGGACTGGTGGGAATGAAAGGATTTTTCGCTATTGGGATGAGGAACAAAGTTTGGAGGAAACTACACAGGAAACTACTTAGAAGATGATATTAATTCATGAGTGAAGCTTGTGATTAATTGTAAGGTGGATGCTTTGTTTTCACACAGAATACACTTTCTGGCTACATATTGTCCAGTATGATAGTACTTTTTAGTACTGTTTTACAGCAGGGCAAATTATATTAATTCTTTATCCGGGAGACACAATATACTGTGCCTTATTACTCAGACATGAGTGCCTGTTATTGACAATTATATTTTTAC
Organism: Trochalopteron elliotii; assembly: GCA_024734555.1. Taxonomy (NCBI): domain Eukaryota; kingdom Metazoa; phylum Chordata; class Aves; order Passeriformes; family Leiothrichidae; genus Trochalopteron; species Trochalopteron elliotii. Next base: position 6,557,129 of record JANPWX010000038.1, read on the forward strand.
CTTCTTGGGGAAAAAAAATCTAAATGAAAGGTTTTCTACCTGTTTCAGCATTCTTCCCTCTCCTCTTTTCCTTCAGCCTTTTTCCCATTTTTCTGCCCCAAATATATATGTGTGAAGGTAACATGCTTTTTTTTTTTAAATTGCAAAATGAATGAAACTTGGTACAATGTAATCCTGAATCTAGAATCTTGACCCTGTTTTATGAGATCTGAGGCCTCCTTTCAGGTCTAGTTTTCTACTGACTTCTTTGACATGCTTCACTAGACCTAATAGCTCCCTATTACCAGTTACAATTTAGCATCTGAGCCAGGAGCTGGAGGAAAAAGGGAAAAAGGAGTGTAAATTATACGGAGATGCAGTGAACAAAGGTTTTATTTCTCCTGAGCACAACCCTTTGATAGGAAAACGGGGGAGACAAATGTGTTGCTAATTTAATTAAGTAGTATGAGATGGCAGGGTCCACAGATGCCATTTAGGACTGGATTAATCAAGAGCAGGTGATGAAAATGAATAGTCACACATAATGTTAGCATTTTTAACAATCCGACACAGTCTAATGGAATCAAGTGCTATTTAACAACAGGGCTCAGTTTTGCTTGCTAATCCAAATTTATCTATACTTTCGCTGTGCACATTCATGTGGCTCAAGAATCTGTTCTCTCTGATTCCCATTAATTTTCTGGGGCATATTTAGTTATTTAACGTTTTGTACAACATGTTCATGTCCCCTTTTACTGCACACAGAGAGAAGCACTGTGAAGACTGTGGAAGCATTACATTCTATGTGCTGAACTAGTGCAACATCCAGCAGGTAAACACTTTTTGACAGCTGAGAGGTGATCTTTACCAGTATAAAACTTTTGTTTTCCTCTATGCATTCCTTTCCAATGGTACCAAAAAGTTCTGGTCAGCTCTTTCCTTATCAAAGCTTGAAAATATTTTTGTTCATGAATTTTGGGACTACCTGCAGCTATTTGATATAGCTCTTCCAGTGGGCCTTTATCTTTCCTGACAATAACTGAAGCATGTAACTTAGTAAAATGTTCAGTCCACCCTCCAGTGAAGGAGTTGCTAGATGAATATTGAAACCTCTGTCAGATTGAAAGAAAATGTAGCTGCGTATGAAGTCATACTTTCCTAATGAACAATTTTCAGCTAGAAAAAACTTGGTGCCTATAATTTCACTGCCTGCAAAGGATTAGAAGCTACTGTTGCAAATTTGATCTGTGCCCAGTTGCGGTCTTACATTCCTGAACAGGCTGTGGCCAAAACAAATATATCAGCTGTACAAAGCAGTGAGCAAGCAGCTCGCTCCTCTTCTCCTTTGGCAGTTTTGGACACAGAGGAGAGTGTGTAGGAAAGTGCTGTGGCATCTGTTTCTCATCCACTTGAGCAGAGAGGGCACAAAGACTGTCACCTATGCTAGGGTTGTGAAAGCTTTATAACCTATTACCTCTTTATGTGGTATCATAAAAGTAAACCAACCCCTGTCCAACATGAGACTGACAGAGCATTCTGCAGTATTCCTAGTTTTCAAAATCTGAGCTCTCTTTGCCCTCTTAATGGATGGATTTATTACATGTCAGAGTGCAATTTCACTTTAGTTGTTGTCAGGTCTTAGGGTAGCTATTTTATTTCACAGAGAGAGGGTTCTACTCCACTAGGTGCTGTGCATTTACAGAGTCTTGGCAAGCTAGTTTTCTAAACCTTATGAAAATCAATTACAAACAACCACGTCTCAGCTGCCATCTTTCAATATAACTGTTCTCCAATCCCTGAAGACTCTTTAGAAGAGATACCTCTGTGTGCCATAAAAACATTTGTGGTTTTAAGTACCTCTGAGTATAAAAAATACAGTACAAGAAATTCAAAGATAAACATACATTTCTTTCCAATGAGCATTCCCGGGATGAACTACCTGGTTCTGCTTGATGGTGTTTGGCTCTGGTTTTTCAGGTGAACATTTTTTTTTTCAAAATATGCCTGACAGAGAGAAGACAATACCGCCAGGGAGAAAAAAAAATCACACAAAAAGGATCCTAAAACACAAACAGAAAATCTCAAAAAACCTTTTATTTTTATATGAATGTGAATATAGAACAAAAAACCTCAGCAGGATTACAATAATTTTCAGGATTTTTTTGCCAGCTGTTTCTGACAACAGCACTGTGAGACTTAAAACCTTGGTAGAAGTTTGTGAAGCCTTTAGTAGTAGCATATTGGGGTGGCCATTCCCAGCTCTCTCTTTTCTCCTTACATGCTGGTAAACACTCTACAGTCCTCAGCTGATTAAAACTCATTGCTTGGGATAATCTCCTAAACTACTATTGACCTTGGTATTATTTATATCTTTTTGCCCTGTAGTTACTCCTGTAGCATCATAAGTTGCTCCAGCTGTACTTGCTAGAACCTGTCCATGATATCCTTAAAGCAGGTGTGTGCTCATAAAGCTGCTGTCACAGTTGAAGAAATTACCACATCTTCCTGCTCACTGTTGCCCCCAGCTGAGACATCACAACTCACAGAGCAAGTACTCAGAGACTTTCACTTCATTTCAGTGCCAGGATTTTGATCGAGCTAATCTCTCTCCTCCTTTGCCCTGACCCTGACCAGAGTCACTGATGTGGGGTGGCAGTGTCCTAAACTGCTGTTGCTGCTTTGTATTTATGACCATAATCTGAGATGAAATGATCATCTAATATTCTCCTGCTCAGAAGAGCAGAAATAAGGACAACTCAAGTGGAGATGTGTGGTCAACAGAAGGAACAGGGTGCTGTCATTCTAGAGCACTCCATCTTGAGTTGGTAGTTGAGAGTCAAGATTTGTTCAGCTATTGAGAGGTGAGTGATGAAGGAGGAGGAACTGCTGTGTGCTTGTCCTTCAGGCTCATGTTGGAGTGGAGAAAGAAGCTGCTTTGAATTGGAGGGGGTGGGGGGAGAAGGGAATACCAAAAGTATTTGATGTGTCTGTTTCTTGCTCTAATTAGGCTTTCAGAAGAACACCTATAAAGCTCGTCCTTTTTTATTTTTTAAAGTTCTCATACTTTCTCAAGTATGTTCACTCTTACAGATGTGATCTTGAGCATTTCATCCCCCTTTGAAGGCAGGGTTATGTTCTAAGGTATACTTGAGTCTTTTAATTAAAAATTGCAGGTAAAATATTTAGAATGCTCTTGAATTATGGAATAATTTTTGTTTTGCAAATGGAAAAGTGTAACCAATAGTCTTATGGCATTTTATATTAAAAGCAGTGTTAAATTATAATAAAGGAAAAAAGTTGAAAGAATTGCAGTCTGGATTCATGTAGATGTGTAGAAGATTAATGCCTTTAGCTAATTTGGGTTGAAATATATATTCTAATAAGGTGTTAAAATTAGTTCTGAGAGTGCTCATCTGGCAACTATAAATATGTTATAGCAAAGTGTAATTAGGCTTCTCTAAAGTTTTATCTCTTTATTTTTTTTGCCCTTTTATTTTCTTTCCTGAGCTTATAGGAACTTGAAGTCAGTTGCAAGAATGCCTCTCCAGAGAAAGTTATAGTTTCATAGAAGCTCAAAAACATTTTTATGTGTATTCTCACTCTTTGAAAAAGAATGGTGAGAAAATCGTGACAGTAAAATGTTAAGTGTTTTCACAATTTTTATGTTATAAAGATCTTCAATTTATCACCCAGACTTAACATGATGGATGGAAGAAAATAAATGTGGGATGTTCAGGCTCAGAAGATAGTGGTTAATGGCTCAAGCTTTGCTTTAATGCTGGTGACCAGTGGAGAACTGCCAGGCTGTCTGTGAGGGACTGAACTCTTTCAGTAATGATGTGGAGATGATGGATGCCAGTCTTACCAACTGTTCAGGTGACAAGTTGTGAGGACCTCTCACTGTGCTCAAGGACAGGGGTCCCATTCAGAGATACCCAGGCAAGCTGGAGGAGGGGACTAAAAAGAGCCTTGTGAAATACAACAGGGACAAATATTGGGCTGTGTGCTGGGGAATAAAATGACTCTTCCAACACTACAGGCTTGTGCCTGAATGCAGGGGGGCAGCTCTATGGAGAGGTGCCTGAGATGCCCGATGAGCAGTAGGCTGGAATGGAGCAATCATGCCCTGGCAGCACTGAGTCTGTTATCACCACTGGCTCTTATGAACAAGACGAGAAAAAATAGATGGAGGAAAGTGCTTATGTCTCCAAACTCAGCACTCATAAGATGATGTCTAGAATACTGTATAACTCTTTGGGATTCCACTGGAAATCAGACAATTAGGAAATAGTGAATGGACCTACTGTCTGTTAATGTATATAAATACTGTGAACGCTGTTTAAAGGATTATTATGTCATCTGTGGGAACTGTAACAATGTCATTCATTAGGCATTCTAAATATTTAATTTCTTGCCTTTGTAGTAAATTAGTTGTGCAGGTCTGCACAACTAATCACTGCAACCGCATTGGCAAACTAACATAGACTCAGGGTCCAAAATTCTAAAGAGGTGAGAGTCATTCCTGGGATGTGACCAAGATGGTCATCAGTTATAATTCCAGGTGAACATTGAAATAGTCAGACAGGAGCATCAAAAGACATTAAAAAGCAGTCAGTGTTTATCCCTGCCCTCATGAATGAATATTCCAAAATGGAATTGTATTGCAGCTAGAGGCAGTGGGGTGGAGTGACCAAAGCTTCCCACTCTCTTTTATGCACAAGGCACTGAGGAAAGAAATCGGAATCAAACAGAACACATGGAGTGGGGGAATGCTGATGGAGGGCAGGAGAAAAAAAGGGGACTGACAATGTTGAAAATGTGACAGACTCACAGTTTATCTTCAGCTGTAGATATCAGAAATAAGATCTATCTACTGGAATTCAGTGCAAGGTAATCATAAAAATTCAATCAATACAAAATTCTTCAGAACACATTTACTTATCCGTTTTTGGCTATAACATCTTTTGTATATTTAATTTCTTAGCTGTTGATTTCAGAAATTGGTATGTATTGAGTACTGGAATATTCAGACAATTATGCTTGATAATAAGTAAAGCACTGCAGAGCTGCAAGTAGGACACAAAAGCTACTGTAATTCTCTGCAACTGAAAACTTGTTTTCATTAGGTCAGCTGTAGCTATATTTCCTGAGTAGACATGCAGCCATAAATTTCACTAATTTTTATTCTTTATCTCCTGTCAAAGGAAAACAGTCTCATGCTACAGCCATCACAGTAGACCTCCCATATATTAAATGGTTTGATCTTGCAGGTGTTACAGAATAAAACTAATAAATAATAATTAAAAAAACTCAAACAACCTTCCTCCCCAAACAACTTTATTCTTCATTGTTAAGAAATCTGCTAATCCATATAGATCTGAAATTGTGCAAAAACTCCTGGCATTTCATTGGGAAGGTTTCTAAGCTATATGCTCTGTCTTTGTGTCATGGCCTTTGGCTTACCTGAAACATCCCTGAAAATATGCAGTTGAGACCTTAGTTTCCTCCTAAACTGAGAATTCCTTTTTGCTTTAGGTTCTGTCTCCTGTTCTATTACCAGTTCTTCCTCTTTTTAGAGAGCATCTTTAGCATCTGCAGCTCCATGGTGCTAACAGCCCAGTTCAGAGAGCACTGTGGTTGCAATGGCTTCACCCGGAGAATATCAACCCAGCGTGTGAGGAGGGAGAGAAGAAAGGGAATGAAGAAAAAAGACAATTAAGCTTAACTCCTCTAGGTTCAGTACTCATGGTAATTTTGGGAAATCTAATGGGAATGACCTCTGGGGTGAGCTGATTTACTTTCACTTCTTAAGGTGGAAGATTTATTACAAATACCTGGCACCTGAATACTCAGAGTGACAAACCTGGAATCTCTGGGAGGAGTCAGTTTTACCTTCTTAAAGACAGGACACCAGTACAGCTCAAATATTTCCACCATTGTTTAAAGGGCATAATCATTTGATGTAGACACAATATCCCAGTTCCATTTCTCTATCACAAAGGTAAAATTTTCCTTAGCTGCTTGAAAGTAGAAGAGTCAGACTTTAGTGCACTGAGGGGCTATTCTCAGTAGAGAGGCTGTTCTGCTGTGCCATCCCACCACCGTGCTCTGTATCATGTCAGGCTTTATTGATCTGTGTGGATGTATGTTTCTAGATCAGTGGACATCTGCCACAATACTAACAGAGCACTCCATAATTGCCAGTGATGAAAGGACTTTCTCCCCTGCAGAGGTCTCGAAGAACAAACCTTGAAGCGATATCTGGGACAATTTCCAAGGAGCTGGTGCTTTTCTCCTTTGTGCAGCTAAGATTACAGATGTTCTAGGTATACCTCCAACCACACACAAGTTCTTGCTGAGTTTATTGTTTGGTTTGTTGTTTGATTTGTTTTGTTTCGTTAGGTGTTTTTTAAACAGCAAATGAAATTTGATTTAAAGTGGAAACAGGGCACTTCTATGAATGTCCAAAAATTTTGTACGTGCTTGGGTAAAAATCTGTGTATAACTTCATGGCACACTTTTTCTCTGAGTTAATTAAGAAGTACATATAAACTTGCTTGAGGCCTGCTAGAAATAAGCAGAGCTGTAAAAAAATCTCAATGAGGACTTTTGTCTCACAGCTTTAGCAATGGGGTAATTATGTAATTGTTGTGTTTCTTTGTTTAGCATGTGCTCCGTGGTCTCATTAATCAGGGCAGCAATACTAAAATGGCCATGATTTTCACCAGCGTGATAAGACATGTTGGCTGCTACATTCAGAGGGATAAATTGGTTATTTTACAAAGTCTCAAAGGGTGAAGGCTTGGGGGTTTTATTTTAACGTTTGTCACATGATCTCACTGCATGACACCGCAAATCTCCCATCTCTGCTTTGTTGGTCTATATGCATGAATAATTTTCCCAGTGCTTGTTTGTAGCCGAGCAGGAGAAAGAGAATTACCGCCGCACAATCTCTTGTTGTTGGTGATCAGCATTCCGATGGTCTGAGCTGGCTTACAACAGTGTAAAGACATCAGTGGCATGTGTTATAATATATTGAGCATTGTACTCCTGAAGAACGCACGAAAGAAAGAACATTGTTCTACTAGGGAGCAATTCATCGGGTTTTTCCCAGAGACTCTTGGGTCAAGTTTTTATAGGCCTATTTGATTTTCAAATTCTTTTTCCCCCTTTTTCCTCTCAGTGAGCCATAGTGTCCAAACTTGTCTACATTTACTTCCCATGTTTTGTGCATGGTAGATGTCCTTTAAAAAGAGTATCTCAAATAAGTCTTTATTCTTGTTTTGTTGGCTCTTATTCTGTGTTTTCATGAACTCTGGCCCTGGCCATGGCAACTGCAAGAAAAATGTTAACATTGATTGACAGGATTAAGAAAGCCTCCATGCCTATCCGCATTTCAAACACTTTGGGAACAATGGTGTTTGGTGTGATTGAATTAATGAGATATCGTGGACTGTCAAAAGAGCACACATACTTTACATAAACCTGATTATCTTTGCATGGCAGAAATGAAAAAAAGGAGGGAACAGAGGTTTGGCTTTCACTCATACCTCCAAAGGAGCCATCAAAGTGTGTGTGCCCTGGCTCAGAGAGTGATGTGCCTGCTCAGCTGGCCTGCCCTCCCTTTTTCTCCACATACTGCTTGGCTCTGCTTAGCATACATCAGCCATGGGCTTTAACAAGTCTATTCAGGCGACTGGGCCCAAAACAACACTCTTTTCACAGCTCAGCACCTCTGTGCTGATTTTTTTTTTCCTATGGGTTCTATTGTTTAACTTGAACTAAGCATACATTTCAACAATTAGACCCGAACTGGCTCCTACCACCCTAGCTTAACCCCAAAGAGTGACATCAGTCATGATACTACATACATTTTGAGAGGTGAGCCACAGCTGGTGCTCACTTTTAGCAACAGAATTACTGCAGAGAGAAGAAAGTTTCATAGGGAACTTCTTCCCACTTAAGTCTTTAAATAATATTTCTATCCTCTGGGAAATGTTCCAGCAGGCATAATGATTTGGTGAATAAATACAATTCATTGAAGCAGTGCTGCATTTTAGCATAAGCTATTTTTTTTTTCCACAAGAGGACATAATGGATTAAGAGGTTCTGAAATGAAATGTAATCCAAAAGCTGAAAGGATTCTGCCTACCTGCATACCTCTCTGTCTATCTGTCTACTTACCTGTCTTATGACTTCTCTAATAATTTTACATGGTCCTTTACTACCACATATGTGCATTAGTTCCTCAAATACACACAGCACTGGCTTACTGAAAATCATAATGGAAGTGGCATTTGTTTGATGGCACACAGCCCTTTCTATTGTTTTCAAGCAAGTAGTCATTTTTTACTGAATTAAATGCCTTAATTAAAAAGAAAAATCTAGCTGATTTTTTCACTCTATTTATGGATCATGAGAATTATTTTTTTCTGAAAATATTTTTCTCTCTTTTGTGTGTTAAATCAAGATGTAGGTAATGTAAAAATGTTATTTATCCAAAAGACTCTGGTCAGCAAGACAAGTCTTATATTATTTCTAGCTTGCCTGCAGTAAAGAGATACTCAAAAAACCTCAAAAAATTGTACATACAAGAGTGTCCAGACTGTTTTTGCAGACATATGAAGAATGGATAATTTAAATTAAGTTTAAATAGAAAATCAAGCTTTCCTAGTTTGATTTCAATGTCTCAAACCTATAGTCCTCTGAAGATCCTCCTATGACTGCATTACTTCTCACCAGGTAGGAATACGTAGCCTTCACCAGGTAGGAATACGTAGCCTTTATGTAAACATAAAATAAAATATCCCTTTTTTTTTTAAAGAGTCCTGTACTCACGTATATCATGCTTTCAGTCTTAATGAATAAGCAAGATATAGTCTTTGTAGCTTGAGTGGTTATGGTGCTGAGCTGAAAATGATGAGATTTGGTGGTCAGATACAGTAATTCTGCCTTTCCCTCTTTATGGACTTCCCTAAAACCTTGTAGCACTCCCACAAGCTTTAGTGATTCCATGTTGTGATAAATGATTAATTTTCACTAAGGCTTTTTAAAAATACTGTAAGCATAAAGAAGTTTAAAAATCACCTGGTGGCATGTATTGAGCATTGCTTTGTAAATCATTAAATAATTTATGGCAAAACTCATTTTAACACGTGTGCATATTTTCTGAGGCCATGGATTAGTGACAAGCCTATCATAACAGATTAATGTTTCAGATCAAAGAAAAGGTGGAGAGCACTGCACTGTGAAGTCACAAAACAAAATATTTCCCCCCAAAGCTTAGCCAGTAGATGTCTCTGTTTCACAAACCCTACTATGGTATCAGCTGCCACATCCTCCCAGTTATGTCTCCTGCACCCTTCTTATTAGGATAAACTCACATTTACATAAAAATGGCAAGATGATGTGAGGATGGTGGTATTTTGAAGCCTGTATGAAGTTGTCTGAACGGCCAAGACATTTGAAACTCAATTGTGCGCACAATAAGCAGTAGAGACTGAGATAGCTAGATAGTTGGATTCTCTCTAATAAGTGAATTGGCATAATCAGACTGCTTTGCACTATCTGGCAGAGTCTTGGGGGTACCATTATTTGCTCCTTTTTATAAACAATCAGGATTTCCAGGATCTATAAGACAACAGGTAGGGATGTTAGGCTTCCCCTCAGTCATCTGCTCCTTTTGAACTCTTCTTCCTCCAGTGCTATGACACAGAGTAAAGCAAGAGGAGCTCCAGACCCCCTGGAGGAACACAACTTTCCTTCTCCAGTCTTAAGAACTTATGTCTCCCACAAGGAAAACCTGTGCAAAAAAATACTGGACAGACAGGTGCCCCTGGGGGAGAGAAGGGAAACTAAGTGTGATGCCATAACCCTGCAGTTCTTCTGCCCCTTGAGCTGCTGCCAGATTGCAGGGCCTTCTGCACAATGCCCTACTCAGTGCAGTATGCACCTTCCACAGAGTGCCATTTGCCTTCTTTCTCTCCCAGAAGTGGCAGTAATGCCTGTTTCTCCTGCTGAGAGTTCTGCCATTGAGTTAGAACATATTCTAAAGTACTCCTTTAAATTCAAAGGGCCAGTTGTATGTCTGTGAGATCAGCAACATAAGGGAGTTTGAAATGGCAAAACTGATTTCTGCTTTTGTGAACAGGTATTTTTGATGTTTATGTAGACTTAGATGGTCTTTTCTGTTCTCTTAAGAGTAAACATTCACAATACCATGTTATTAACTTTAAACTTTGTGAATTAATATTGCTTGCTTTTCCTCCTTCCTTCTAGAGAATTTGCAGCAGAACTATACTTTTCATTCATTAAAACTATTATAAGTTGAAATATTCACACCTTCATCCTTGATATAAACAAAAGGATGACCTTTTCCTCAACTAATAGATAATTTCAATTTCGGTGAAACCTGAGGTTGAGGATTTGTAACTGATTTAAACTAATAAAGTGTTGTCTGCTGCTAAAGTTGGTAATTCTTGTCTACAATCTGCTGTGTCTCACCACGATTTTCTGCCACTTCCCTCATATCAGCATTAGCACTGGCATGTGGGCATGCCCATTTCAACTTAGATTACTGCCCACACCTGCTTGTCTTCCCCCACCTCAGTACAAAAAGGACAACAGGAACACCTGTCTGGGGGTTAGATGAAGGTGGGGCTTTCATGTTTTATTTAGATGAGCGTCATGCAATGGTGGAACCCCAGTCCAAATATGGGAGACTGAAAGTTAAAAAGGTACATGTTTAAGGATGTGTAACTAACAGCTATAATTTTTTCATTCCACCCAAACAGAAACCTTTTCATTTTTATCTGCCATCTTTTTTCTAGCTTCTTTGTTGATGAAAACATAATTCATATTTTGGGTCCATCAGCACAGATGGTGTTATTATCTATACCTTTTTTTTCCAAAATATAGGTAAAATTTTAATAAAATATGATTAGGAAAGCAAACTACACAGTTTCTACACTAGCTGAAAATTTTTATTATTAATATACAAAAAAATTGTGCAATAAACTCTAAAAATCCTTGGCAAGTAGGTATGAAAGCAAGTAACAGAGAGGTGAAGAAATGGTGTGAGAACTAATGAAGAAGCCATCATCCAAGTTTGTTGTGTCTGACTTAGTTTCATCTAGGTCCCACTTTGAATCTTGCACAGTGAGTTGATACCTTTATCCTGATTCAATATAATGGGCTTGCAACCTTCCAAGAATCAGTAATGTACCAGCCTTACAGCCCTTATCCCCTTAGGCCTCCTCCAGGTGTGGTTCAGCCAAACTGTGGCTTGCACTGTGCCGTCAGAATGAGAAGATTTGTGTTGGTAGATAACTGTGCAGGTTTCTTCCACATGTATCATCCTTGCCAGCCCTGATATCCCCTCTATCTTTTTTGACAAGCAGGAAACCTTCCTTTCTCTTATCCTAACACATATTCCTAACATATTTTCCCACATGTGCATTTATGTAAGGCCTAACTGCAGAAAAGTGTTACATTCATGAAGTGATTCTTCTCCTCTTGCTCTCAGATAGGTGTGTCAGTATCTCTTATTAATTAATACTTTGGTGTCTGAGCAGAGGCTGCTGCCAGTGAGTTCGAACTGGACCAGCAAACACCAGCAGATGTAGAGTAACACTTTCAAGCATATTAATTAAAACAGAGTGGCTAACATGTTATAAAGTATTCCTAATTTTCCTAATCCTGGCAGACAGTTTAGCCTCATCTCCAGTAATATCTAGCTGCAGTTCAGCAGCGAGAATCCCATTTACCCCAGGGCACTCGCAATTTCATTAGGCTTTCTAGGAAAAGGCATAGAGTGCACGTGGGAGCATGGTCTTCCTGCCACTTCCCCACTTCTAATGCCTAAATCAGCTAGTATAGAGTTAACCATTATAGATAAGCAGAACTTGTTGGATTTCAAATTTTTTTTGCAACAGCATTATAAATTTTCCATTATGTAGGCCTCTAGTCCTCTAATGTCAAAGGTGTCAGATGATGGGTGAAAATGAAATTGCACATCATATTTATCTCCTTTAAATAATGAAGATACAGTGACATATTGCAGAGAGGTTATTTTCTAGTTACATTCTTCTAAAAGATTTCCACATCTTCAATTTTTTGGCAAATTTTGCAATAATTTTTAATTTTAAAAATGATTCTGTGTAAAATCTTACCAGATTTACAAAAACTTTGAAAATTATTTTCTTTAATGACAATATATGTAAAACAATTCACTAGCTATGCAATATGTCTCTTGTTTTGCATTATGATTTCCTGATCTTATTTCCCACTGGGTTAAAAATAGCAACGTGAATTTTAAATCTGGCAACATTTAGAGATTAGGGTTTTTCCTTGATAGCAATGGTTTTACTTTCTTTTTCAACATTGTTTAGAGGGGTGCATTCTTTGCACTGCAGATTCAGTATCCTTGAGTAACTGGAAATCATTAATAAGTACAATTATCACTAGCAGTGCCGAAACAGGGGAAGCTTTGAGGGCAGTACAATGCCCTGGCAGAACATGTTTGACTGGATGAAAAAGTTTACGGAGATTAACACCCACAGAGCTAGCCCACTGGTAGGTTGTTGCAGGTTAATGGAAATGTGTGGAAACAGGCAGCAACATTAGCAGGGTCTTTATCTTTAGGTCTCATAAATATTCTCCTTAACCCCTGCTAACAGCCATGTTTCAGCTTTTCTAGAAAGAATTAGGACAGCTAGCTCCATGGTTATTGTCAGGATTAGGAACATACAGCTCAGGGTTTCCCCCCTCCTGGATATCGGTTCAGAATTGCCAGTCTTCTTGGACACTTATCTTGGGCCTGCATCAAACGTGATCTGTTGATTGCTGCCCCTGTCTCTTAACCAAAGGAAGGGAAATTAACAGCAAATTGTTGAGTAGTAGAGAAGTGACCTCAGGACATTTTGTTTGAAATGTAGTGTTCTATTAAATAAAGCTCTGAAATGCATAAATGAAGGTTCACAACTTTCTGTGCTTAAAAACCAGTTTGGTCATTAAGTTAAATTTAAAAGCGGTTTGAATTTCTAGTAATCATATACGAGTTTATTTCTCTTTTCAAGTCTTTGTTAGTTTCTTTGTATGTTAAACCACAGAGAATTTTTCTTTAGTATATTGAAAAATGGAGCTGGGAAGGGGTTAAGGATCTTCGTTGACTGCAATTTCTCAATCAGCCTTGGGAAGCCTCAGGTCAACTTTGCTCATAAAACTCTGCACAAATATTTCTTTTTCTATCAGAGGAATTCTAATTCCACACACAGACCGGTGCCACTCAGATTATTACACATTATTAAAAATTAATTTTAAAAAATGGTTTGGTCCCTGAAACTGTGAGAAACCAAGCTTTGAAAAAACTCACTCTCATAATAGTAAAATAAATACCAAATAGATTCCTCTTTCCTGCTATTTTTTTAATTTCTGTTATCCCTTGATTTTGAAATCTTTCCTCTCTTTTCCCCTTGGACAGTACAAATGAAGATAAAAGACTACCCTTATGGAAAAATAAATTATATGGAACTTAATAGGTATAAAATCTGCTATCGAGATTAATAGGTTTCCACATAAGTTACTCCAAAAAACATATAATTTAATAGAAACTTCAATATAAAATGTGAAAAATCACTCCCTCCTGTGGTAAAACCTGAAAGAGGGTGGGTATAAGAGAAAAATACTTTTGTCACAAGGAGACTGTTATGCTGTGTGGAAGTGGATTGGAGTTGCCTGTTCCCTGCAGCATGACACAGATCCACAGCCATGTTCCAGGCAGGGGTGGCCACAGGCAAGTTGCCCTTACAGGAGAGAGTGGGGGGGACTTTGTGCTCTTCAGGAAACTACTGCCAGCTAAGAAAAGGGTGTCTGTGGGTGAAAGGCAAAAGATTTCCTCTTCAAAATTGTTTTTGGCCATTGTCTCGTCCTCCAACTCAGTTAGAATCATGTGTATGTTCAGAGTACTCTTGTTCTAATTTGTGCTTTAATAAAATTTAGTCCTTTAAGGTATTTGTATTCCTGCATTGTAGCAGAGATAGGACTGTCCTAACTCATACTTGGTGAATATAGGATCTGAAATACACCTGAGTAGACATAAAATTCTAACCTACTGCTAGTTCCATCCTAGTAACTACACATGTGCATGGATATGGGCCAAATGAGTGCTGATCCCAAGATGAGGATTATTTAAGAAATACAGTCTTTTCATCAAACTGTGTCACTTGCTTATTTTCTGTCAAAAAAAGTTTACAATTCTTACTGTATTTCTTAAAAATCTTGTGTGCTTGTGTGTGTATGAGAGCAGTTAAAGCCTGATTTCATGCATCAATTAGCAGGTGGAGTACCTCTACCCCCAAAAAAATGCTTTTACTTGTTTATTTGTACACAGTAATAAGCTTATTAAATATGAACAACATTCTTTATTAGCAGAGCCAGACTGTTCTCTTAACAAAGGTGGCAGTTACTTACAATTTTAATCAATTTCAACTTTCAAACAAAAAATATCTGTCCTAATTTACTGTACACCTCCATAAGAATAAAAATAAAAGTTAAAAACACAATCAAAAATAGAGTTTGTTCATGTTAAAACATTCCCAGAGTAATTTCATAAGCAGATTTCCCATTTCTTTGTATTGCTTTGTGGCAAATTCTGATGATTTACGTGCTCATCAGAGCAACTTGTGTTGGACACCAAAAGAACAAAAAAAGATTAGGTGGAGCAGAGCCATCAGCTCTGCAAAAGGAAGGGGGATGTGTTGTTTTTGGTGTTTTCCCAGAGAAGACATGTAAGCAAAACATACATCACACAAAACTGTACAAATGTGACCACCTGTTAACCACCTGTTTAGCTGATAATTTACAAGATTTGATTATGTTCAAAAAGGTTGATATTTGACAGGTGCTGGCAGATAACCCAAATTCCAAAGTATCTCATGGAGTTCCTGCTTTAATAACCACCTGCATAGTTGTCAGCAGTTTGTGGCAGCAAGTAGACTTTCACATATCCAGTTGTATACTTATCTGTTGGACTTTTCAAATTATATGCAGAAAATACTATGAAAAAAGTCCTGTGAGGACTCAAAAAGTGGAAGAAACAGGTAGATAGGTAATACCAAGTAAGTTGGTGACTTAGCATTCTTTTCCTTACATTTCTGATACCATGTATTGAACACCATGGTTCTAATTTAGGCGAGGACATGAGATCATCCCAAGATGGATCAAATCTAAAAGCTATGAAGGCTGTGTCATTTTCCAGAAACAGGATAATGCTCAAACTTAATGGTCATCTTGCAGAAGTAATAGATGAATCCAAAGTAAGTGTGTTCAACAAAAGGGATTTTCTAAAAAAATTGCAATAAATTTAAAAATGGCTCATTCATCCATTCAAAAAGGTCTTGGAAAGGATGGACTCTAAAAATGTACAGAAGTTTTTTGCAAAATATAGTTCTTTCACAGCCTGCTCTCCTGGGAGGAAAAATCATGAAAAATAGATGTTGATCACAAAAAACCCATGGGGTACTCTTAAAAATAGTGCTGGTGAGGACATACATATTTCCTATATCAAAAAAGAAGACCATTTCTATGTTACCAAGACAGGAAGACAGCACAAACACATGTACTTTGATCATGTGAGGAATACGGATGGAAAAGGCCTTGGAACAATTAGTGCATCTGAAAGGGATCATGGGAGACCACCCCCTTGCAGAGGATGAGTGGTGAGAAGATGGTGTGTGACAGATGCTCAGGAATAAGTTACTTATAAATCATGTAAGAAATGGACTGAAGTGGCTCCCAAATATTGCAGTAAGATGTTACCAATATTTTATGTAGATTTTACCTTATGTAAAGGGAAGACGAATGTCTCTCATACCTCATTTAGCTCACTCATGGTTTTACTCTGGATTCCTGACCAGCCACAAGTCTTGTTGCACACAGAACCTTCCCAGGCCCATGGGAATAAAGGTCAGTTCTCTCTGTATACATAAATGCAAGCTGAAAACATGGTATGTAAAATGGTTTGATCTGATATTCCCACACATTTTCAACACTCAAGATCTAAAACGTGATCATTGGCCCAAAGAAGAAGATAAATATTCAAGCAAACAGGAAAAAGACCATATACTTAACTATTTTAAGTATTAGATGAAAATATTTATTGTCTCAATGCTATTTGTTGGGACATTTTTCAGAAAACATTTTGTCTTTCTGCACGGGTTGGTTTTAGGTTTGAACTTGTAACACGAGCTGCAGAGAGTGGAGGTGGCAACATCTCTTCCTTCCTGTCCCCTGCAGGTAGGAGGGTCAAGCACTAAAGATACTAAAGCTCATGATGTACACATAGCAAGCACAGAGACTTGGATCTGGAGGGTAAATGTGATTAAACAGACACATCTGCTATATTTAGTTCAGCGTCTGTGGGAAAAGGTGGTCTGTTCTGAACAATGTTTTTGACAAACTACATTTGCTTATATTAAAGGATGAGTAGTTAAAGTCTAAAGTAAAAAGCCTTTTGAAGGCCATACAAAGAGAACACTTACCTTGCCTTGGTACAGGAGACCAAATATGTTGTTTTAGTTTGTGTATGATACAAGAACATAGTACTTCTGTTGCTCTACATTGGGAACATTCCATTACATTTCCTTTCTGTCCCTAAGTCTTTATTTTTTTCACTCCTCAATTCTTGCCTTCTTCTCGCCCTTGACATTTCCTTTTTCATTGGAACTATTTGTTTTTAATTCACGCTTATCCTTTTAGCCTCAAAGACACATTGGCAGAATAGTATTTTTAAATATTGGTGAGGAAGAACTTGGTGATGATTTTACTAATATTTTCTGAAGTTTACTTGAAATAGATATTATAATTTACCAGCAGTGACTTAGTAGTAAAATAAGAACCAAGAAGCCAAACAAACAAAACTTTTAGGTTCATTTTTCAGAGAAGCTTATAGGAATGTAGTCTGTGGAAAGTAGTAAAGGAACTGTGCTCAGGAAACATAGGTATGTAGCTGCTAAAAGTGATATTTATCACTACTAAATGTATTTGTGCATGTAAAAATATATGATACTTGTTTCAGAATTGGTTACCTAGCCATTATATCTATGCACAAAAATATGTACAAGGAATATAAAAACAAACATATATTTTATTCACCTACTTTTCATTCCTTACTTTAAAATTCAGGGACAGGGCAAAACATTTTAAAATGTGAAACTACAGAGCTACATTTATTGCCTGGAGTCAACTATTTTTCCCTTAGAGGATAAGAAAATTTATTAAAATTTCTGTGTATTTCCCCCCTCTTTTCCTTTCCTTTAAATTTTTCTGCACTTGTCTCCTAAAGAAATCATGCTTGCATTGACCTACTCAGGCTATGCTCCTGTGTTATAAAAAACATCTAATGGAGTGGGATTTTTTAAATTTATTTTCTCACATGAAAGAGCAGGTCCTTAGCTTGAGTAAGGTATCCTAGTCTCATTGACTACTGTGATGCTCTGGAAATTTTCCTCAGCTGATATCATCCAAATTTTAAACATTCAGTGTCCACAGCACCTTGTTTTCTGTAGGTCTCTAAATTTTAGTTTGTTTTTGGTGGGGTTTTTTTTGTTAGTTTGCTTTGTTTGTTTTTTTTTTCTTAGTAGCTGACATGAAAATGACCAATCTGAGGAAAATTTCTGAGAGAGGAAGGGACAAGTGCTTTGCTCACAGTGAATTGAGTGTTTTGTTCAGAGTGGATTGTTTACACATAGAGAGTCTTAAAGAAAAGAACGTGCAAATTAACTTGAAACATCACATCCCTGTGTGCATAACTTCTATTACTGACAGCATGAAGGGACATGCAGATGAGTTAACAGGTGCACTGAAACCAGTCTTCTATGAGAACCAAGTTTCCTTTGGTAAGATGACCTCAATGCTGTAGCATGCTCTAAGCAGTAGCTGCAGAGAGCTGTCAAATTCTAGGGAGACTTTCCCTTACTGGTTTCTTCAGCTCCAAGGCTGAGGGATAGAGGTTTGGGAGCATAGCAACATGGGAAGAAGTTAGTGAATTAACACATCTTTCTAGTCATCAATACAAAATTCTTCTTGTTCCAAGCTATTTCACATTTAATATACACACTGACTTTATTCCACTTCAACATAACATCCGTATCATCATACTGATATACAATGCTTTTACAATGCCCATAGTTGCAGTTTTGTGACTGCTCAGCCCTTCCTGGTCACCTGGAACCATAGAAATGTCTGCACGTTCCATGACTTTCCCAGACGGTATTTTTCTGGGACTGCCTGGCATCTAAAAGATCAGTCCCTAGAGTCAGCTGAGATGTGCACTGGTTGCTGTGCCTTGGTGGCTGGTATCAGATATAAGGGTTTTAGAGGATGAGGAGGAAGAGATAACATTGAGCATTAAGGTGGGCCCCTATTGCCTTGTCCACTGTAGCCCCTCATTCTCTTAACCTGGAGATCATTATCGCTTCATTTAGGCCATTATTCTTTCAGCTGTTATTCTTGTGCCTTTAAATACCTTCCTATTAAAAACAAAAAACCCCAAACCAAAACAAAACAAGTCCCACCTTCACTGCCCAGAAGAAAAGAAAATCCTGGAAGACCCTTTCCATTGTTTTCAATTGCCTCCTTTTGGAAGTTTTTGACCTGAAGATCTCTTACCATAAAAAAAAAAAAAAAAAAAGAAAAAAAAAAGAAAAAAAAAAGTTGTGTGTGGAAAAATATGGCTAAGTAGTTGTGGGAACAGCATCAAGATGAGATCCTTGAAGGACATTTACATGGGACATTCGTTGGCTGTCTTTTTTGAAGGGGACATCCTTCCTCTGCAGAAATTCAGTGTAATATTGTTGTCACATCAATAACTGGATTCCAATAGGATGAGACAGCTTGTCTGTCCTCAAAAAGACTCATCTTGCCAAAAATAACAGGATGGATTCATCTTGAGGACAGATATCTACATCTGAGCTGTGGTATCTGCATCTGCTGTGACTTCCTGTAGGCTACACTGCAAATTTTGGCAGTTTAGGGAGAAAAAAAGATTAATTGAAACTAATATGTAGAAAGAAGATATTCAGTAATGTTTAGGAATGCAAAGATTTGTTTTACATGGGAGAATAAAGGAACTTGGTTTGCTCAACATCAAAAACAAAAGGTACAAAACAGAATTTCTCTTTATAAATACTTTATAAGAATAAACACTAGAGAGGTTGGTAACCAGAAGACAAACCTGGATGAAGAAAAAAATGTACTTAACAGGTTTCTTAGCCAAGAAGTAGGTCTCTAGATTTCAGAAGAGCAAGGTTTTGGAACAGACTTGAAATAAGACAAAAGGGGCAAAGGGGATCAAAGTACTTCTAAGTTGGTTTTAGGTAAATTTAGAACTGGAATTATAAAAATGTAGTTGCCTGGAATGGGAGGGGATGTGATGATTTTGACTCTTGATATGTTCTTAGGAGTGCTAGTGAACAGTAGATTGCAGAATAAACACGGTACAAGGTTCTAATACTTAATTTCTGATCTTGAAGACAGCAAAAGAACACAGAAAACCAGAAATATTTCCTAAAAGAGGAAGTAAATTTTTCCTCGACATATTTTCTCCACTCCATTAATATTGGATAGCAAATTTATTTCGCATTCTAATTGAACTGTATAATCTTCTTTGTGACAATTCATTTGGTGTTCAGAAACATGGGGAATGTTTAGCTTACTTTTCTACTAGACTTTTGTCCTTTAATAATTCCTAGTGTGGACTGAAACAAAGGGAATTTTAAGCTTACATTCTGTCCACTAAAAATATATTAATTTTATTTTTCAATTTTTTTAAAATTTCAGTCCCTGCCATTTCATATCCTGTCCCTACTTCTTTTCTGTCCACTTATTGTTAGTATGGGTGAAGTATCTCCTGCAATTTGTTTTAATTTCCTAATTCAAGTCTAATGTAATTCAGTCAAAGACCTTAGACCTGAAGCCTAAAAGTCAGGGTGACTTTCAGTAACTCTCATTTGCTCCCTTTCCATATCCAAATTAAATCTAGTCTCTTATGGAAGACCTTGCATAGACTTCACACCTATTTTACAATTCCTTTCCAGTGTGATTCTCTCTCAAACCTAATGAAACCGTCAAACTGACTTGCCAACATCAGTGATGATGCTGATTATGTGACAGTATATTCAGAAGGGAAATTTATGTGTAAAAAATATGAAAGAACAAAACAAAAGATTCCTTCAGCTTCTGGCACTGTTATCACAGCACTTCTGAGAAGTGAACCTTCTGTTTTCTGAAATCTGTGGTGATGCCTTCTCAGCTCTTGGCATATAACAACCTTTGCCTACCCTCTAATGTGCACATCACCTTCTGAACTACAGGATATAATAGAAAAACTTACTGCCATATGAAGTTATAAAGATGGAAAAACCAACAAAAATACATTTATTGAAAATATGCATCTCAGTATTGTACTGTAAAATCTGAAAAAATTAAAATTTTTCTCAACAATATTTAAAATTGAAGAGATATTTTTTTATTTGCAATAATTTTAATTTTTGTTTCTCATTATGATGTGAGAAATTCAGGGTGATAACACTGAAATAAATGAAATTTCTCCAGATTTATGTAAAGAACTGAGAAAAAAAATTGTACCTCATAGATAAACAGGACCCTGTTGAAGATCAGTTCAGCCCAGCTTTGGAGTTCTTGTGGCAGCTGGGGAAAGTCAATCTTTTTGTAAGTGATCCTGAAAATATACAGAAACCTTGGGTAAGTCAGCTTGCATCTGGCTTTGGTATTTCATTTACATGTTGCACTCCTTTTCATCTACTTACCATTATATATAGAATATATATTTCTCACTACATATGAAAAATGGTGTTCAGGGTCAGTTAAATGGTCCTGCTATAAAAATAGTAGTAATTAAATATATGAAGATGCCAGTAGTGGATTAAATAATGTTAGTTTTCTTTTTGATGGTATGTATCAAAGAAAAAGAATAAAAATTTTCACTCTAATAGTTTTGAAACTATTTCAAACTGTATTGTATGGTCCCAAATAATAAACAAGAGTGCAACATAAAGGGTGTAATGATTTTTTAATGTATAATTCCTCACTTATTACTTTTCATATGGGGCTTAGATGATGAATGGAAATAACACTTTAAAACCATTAACAATATCATTCTCTATAAGAAGGCTTCAAGCAAGGCAGGAAAAGGATGGGATTAAAGTGGAAATAAATGAAAAAATAAAATATTTCCTTTTGAAGATTACTTGTTTAAGGAAAAAAACTGTATTTTCAGTTAAACAGTCCTTTGCACACAGGGAGCCTTTCTTTCTTTCAAAGAATGCTTGTTAGTAACAATTTCTTCTTGGCAAAAGTTAAATGTCTTTTCTTTTTGATCTTAAAAGTTTAATTCTTCTATATTAATCCTGCTCTTAATCAGAGAGATTTACCAAGACTTAAGAAGGACACATGTACACACACAGCAGGGAACAGACAAGAAAAGAGAAAAAAAGATGACAACTCCTATTTATGGTTAAGCTTTGGAAAGATATAATTAATTCAGAACCCAGATTATTCAGGATTCAAGGGATGGTAGCTTGCATTTCCTATCAGTGCAGATTTTAGCCCTGGAAGGTAATTTTTTTTTTTGACAGAAATTCTGGAGCATTCACTTCTCCTCTTCAAAGGCCTCCCATACCAATTAAAAGATAACTGTGCATCATTCTGGTGCCTCATGAAGGAAACTCTTTGTTTCTTCTGCATCATAGGTGCTGCAAACCAACCAAACTACTAGTCCGTGCAGTTTCACAACATTAAGAAACATAAAAAATATAAGGGACAAATTAAACAGATGGGTGAGTTTAAGCAAATGTCACGTTACAGCCCTCTGTCAGGAAATTAGGCTTTACATCTGACAGTGCTTCAGTCACATGTTGATCTGACTTACAGTGAAAGTATTGAAAAAAGATCTCTTTTAATTTATTTTGGCAAATTGGTTGGTTGCATAAAATAATTCCTTGCTTTATGGGTCAGTTGTTGATTTCATCATAATCGGTGCACCCAGCTCATTGGTCCAGGCAATGTTCAACCTCATCCAGCAGTGGTAAGTCTCAAAAGCCAGGATGAGGAGGTAAAATTACAATTTAATGCCACTTCCTGAAGAACCTTTTCCAGCTTCTAGTGATTTGTGGCTTAGGATTTCTTGAGAAAGAGATCTTAAGGGGTTCTCTTCCATGACATTTGATCAATCATCTCTTGAAATCACAGAAACTTCTGACATTTGTAGCACCCTGGGACAATGAGCAGAGGTGTTCTTTGTAAGGTATCTTCTTTGTAAAGTGTCTGCATTTATTTGTTTTTAATTTTCTACTTACATTTGTTGTCCCCTAGATGTCATAATGAGAAAAAGAGAGTACAGATATTCTGATTTTATCTTCTGTGAGGTATATATGGATTTTATGAACTTCCACTGCTCCCTACTTCCACCCCAGTATTACTTTTCTGGTCTGACCAGTCCTTTATTTTAGTTATTCTTTGAAAAGAAACTATTTCTCACCTTTCATCACCCACATTGTCTTTCACTCCAAGTTTCTTAGTGTCTGGCTTTGAATGTTATTTGAAAGGGTAACAGACCAGTATTTTAGATGCAAAACATAATTCACAAAAGTAAGATAATTATATTTTAACTTTCATTTAGGGTTTAAGGCTTTGTTTTTTTCCTTATTCTTTGCTCTTCTACTGAAGTACAGTGACAGGTTTATTCTGCTTTAGCATAAGTGTCAACAGAATTTAAATTTTCTTTTTCCTGCAATTTAATTAACAAGTGGAATGGTGCTTCCTTTGTTTTCCTTGGCTACCTACTCTATGTGTTAGCATAGATTGAATTAATTCTACTGTTTATTGCTTTGAGGACAGAAGAGAAAGTTCTAAAGCATTAAAAACACTCTCATCAGCCTGTGAAAGGTGCATGACACAGCGTTGTGGTGCAGTTTTCAACCCAGGGAGTCCGCAAGTAGTACATGCAGGACAGAAAGTCTTTGTTTTCATATGCTCATCCTGCTTTAATATATGCTGTCTCTACTGGGAGCAGCCACATATGGTCACGCCTCCCTGAACATTTGTAGTTGCTTTTCTTAACCTGAACAACACTGAAACAAACCTTAGTCTTTCCATTTCCAGCTATCTCAGAATGTGCAGTGGCAGCTGAAGGGTTAATTCCCAATGGACACAGAAAAGGCAAACAGTCTGGGTGCTGGTTTGTAAAACGAATTTTCAATGTGTAGCCCACAGACTATCATTGATTGCAGTAAATAAATAAAACCACTCCTGACTTTTATTGTTGTAGGGAGTAATTATAATTCACAGGGCCAGACCCTTTGTGCCACAGAATGCTTCATTTGTGGTTTGCATGAGCAGATACATTAACTTCTGTACGCTCTTTTCATTAGAACGCTATTACTCATTGAGGACTGATCAATATATCATCTATACAACATCTTGAATGTGGATGTCTGGACCCATTGTGGGCTTGCTGATAATGACTTCTTTATTCAAGCCAGCTTGTAGGAACAAGGAGATAAAGAAAAGGGAAGAGAATTATAGCATATGCTCATGAAAGTATTCTAAAGGTTATAAACAGAAAGCAGGAGTAAAGCTACAGGGTAGGGAAAGCGATCATAGAGAAAAAAGAGTGTAAAGGAACTGAAAGTTGAAAAGGAAAAAAGGTTAGAGTTCCACTGTATTTCTTTTTCTGACATTATGCAAAGCAAGCTAAGTTTTAATAAACCTTCTTTTGAAACTAGTCCTCCCCTTTGGGATTATATTGCCCTTTAGGTTTTCATATCCTAATGCTCTGCTCATCTTGTGAGGCGTTTAAGTATTCCCAGTGAAAGCAGAGCACCATTTTCCTTCCCCCTTGCAATCTTTTATTTATCTTTTGTTCTCCTCCTTTCTTTCCTCTCTCCTTCTACACCAAACAAACCCTCTGGGGCTCAAAGGTTTTATTTCTTCCATTAACTTTTAATTTCTTGTGTATTAATTTTTTCTTTCTGTTCCAAGCTTTTCTTATGCTTATTATCAAATTTTATATTATTTTACTAGAACTTTAATGTGTGGTGTGACAGACCGCAGCTTGATTCAGGGATATATTTTGGGAAATGGTATTGAATAGAAATTATATACAAAACATTTTATGAATTTATTCTGGCTTTTTCCGTTCTGTTATACTTTGGCTTCTGTTTTGCTGACTAAAGAAAAAGAACCATAATATGTTCTGTAGATTGGAGTGTAGATGCCACATAGTTGACAGAAATACAGAAAGGTTTAGAATTGTTTTCAAGAAAAAAAGAAATAAGAAAAAAGAATTGATGAAAAAAGGCTGAAGAGAGCCATAGCAAGTTTCAATCTTGGGGTGGGAAACAAAAAATACCTTGTTTTTTCTGAAAGAAATCAAAACCAGTTTGGTCATGAAGCAGATCTTCATCAAGTATTTTAAGTACAATGACAACTGAAAGAGTGTAAATCAACGCACTGTTTCTGGTACATGGTACCTGCATAATGCATACAGGAAAATTAAAATCTTGTTAATTGATTTTAAGAGATTCGGCAGCTCAGTAGGAGCTTGCAAAGGAGAAGAGTACTTTCAGTGACAGAAAGTCAACACCTAGAAGTCAATAAGAAGTTGAGGTAATAAGGAGCACAAATCAGATTTCTGATGCTGACTGAAAATTACCAATTAAAGATCTTCAGTCACATTTTAAGAAATACCTCAGAAAAGCAAGTAGTTTTTGACCTCAATCCAGGAATCTAAAGGTGCTAACCCTCTTCATGGAAATTAGGGACTAGATGTTTACACTGCAAAGAAAGATAAGCAGCACTGCAAACTGCTATAAAAGTGATTGAAATATTGCCCAGCATGCTCAGTGGAGATGATCAGAAAAGCTTCTTTTTTACATGAGAAACAGATAACTGCAATTTCTAATACGCTTAGGATGTGAAAACTTTTTGCCAAAAAAATTTAAAAGTGCTTCTGTATTCAAGAGCCTGCTCCTTTCAATAAAGCTTCCACTAGAATGGAAATATTCTATTTTGGCTTATGTTCATTTGTCAAGTCACATCAAACATTATTATTCGGAGGTAGGTACCAGTTTCACCTGCTCCAGTGCTTTCTGAAAGTTGCAGTTCAGGCATCTCACTCTGTGTGCTTTTTGGTGAACTCTAAGTCTGCAGCATGGCAATTACAGGAGAGCCTTAATCTGCCCCAGCTTCCACTTTCTGTGAAGGTGAGAAAATACAGTTAAATGATTAACCCTGTATAGATGAAATTTTCAGTTTGGTAATCTGTATGGTTATTTCAACCAAATGGGGCAGAGGGAAGATTCCATTCTCCAAAAGAAAGAAAAACAAAACCTTGTAATGAAAAGTTAAAATCGACGAAAAAAATTAGCATTCAAGTTCTAGCTGGCAATCACTGTGGGTGGCTGGGCAGACTTGGTTAATCTCTGCCCAGTTTTTGTCAGATCCCAGACACACACTCAGCCAGGTATGACTTTACCTAGAAAAGGATCTGCAACCCCTGTGCTGATGCAGAGCTCGTGCAGGACAATTCATAGTCCAGAAATTCCTGCTCAGGATCCATAAACAGCGTGTGGAGAGAATTTAAACACAGCTCTAGGATGCAACACAGCACACTGTTTGCTCACTTCACTCTGGTTGCTTAACCTTGGTGCCACTACATCTCTTTGCAACTTGCTGTTATTCTTGCCTGTCTGTTCTGCCCTAATAAAGGCAGAACACATGATTCCACTTCAGCTTATTGTGTCAGGGTTCACAATACACTCCATAATATGTATAATACATTCCTAGGGGTCAAATATGGGGCTGTTTCAGACTGCTTTATGTATAATGTACCTTCTAGACTCCAGATTGATGTGTCTGATTCTATGACATTCCAGCAACTTTATTCTACTAGTTTAGTGTGGTGGTCTACTAGTTTTGATTGTGGTGCTGAAGGAGGTTCAACAAACCAGTGTATTTTGTACTTTGCTTCTGCTTTCTCCTGCTTCTGCTGGACCTCTTCAACCTTTATTAGTGTGACTGACATTGCTATTGCAGCCTCTGACTGTGCTTCTATGAAGAAATTCTCCCCTTGCATGGACTTCTCCCATAGAATTTTTCCTAGCTGTGTTGTTCCAGCAGTATTATGTAAAGCAATCCTGAGCTTGAGTGGGACAATACATTAGAGGTGCCTCATCCAGCCCAGAAGAGTCTGAGATTCTTAATGTTTAACAGGCTTGTTTTAAATGTCCTTGGAGGTCTTGTGGCCTGTCTTGGGACTGGGAAATAAAATGTCTCTTCTCATTAACCCTATAGAGGTAGCAGCCACCATGATCACTCCGTCCCTAGGATTTGGACAATCCCAGCACCATTGTCCTGTAATCAACAGAAGTTAACAGCTAAAATCCCTGCCCTCTGGTATTTCTTACCACTGTACACATTTTCTTAGCTTCAAATAGTCCTGAATAGACTCCATAATCAGAGGCTTGCAATTAGCTTCTTTGCATATCCTGTGCTCCAGCTGGTACAAAGGAGAAATTCAAACTTCTTATCTTCAAATTCTTCTCTCCTTTCTGTGCATTTCAGTGCTTTTCTGTTCCTTATTCCTTATCACAATACGACTGACATACTTCTTATAAAGTGATTACTTTTTGGAACAATTTAAACTTCACTGCCTCATAAGCTTCCCTCCTCTTTTGCAGCTTGAAAATTAAATAAACTTGGCAAAATGGTAAATATTGTATGTTCTATATTCTTTTCCTATTGCCCAGATGTGTCAATCTTCTCAATTATTGCTTAAACACTATCTTTACACATTTCTTTCCCTGCTAAGTGCAATAGAGGTTCTTTTTTGTATAGAGTTCTTTAAAGTTATTTAGGAGAGCAGTTGTATTAAACACATTACATAAAATACAATGTATCACAATATACTGAAGAACCCCACATTATACTTATGTCTTTTACTAAAAAAAAGATGTAAAATAGTAATAAAAAGTACTAAAGAATTGTTTTCTCTAGAGACCTATGATGAATTCTGTTTTATTCATTACTTTAAATAACAGCTTGGTTTTCATATGTGGAATAAGCTCCTTACATAAAAAATAGTTGAGGGCCTTTGAATGTCTAAAGATAGGCACAAAATTTGAAATAATTGGAGCAAATTCAAAAATCTGATATGAAATCCTTTTTATTTTTCAGATAGGAAGATTTTGCACCTATGTAGGCATTATCAGCTGTGCAAGCACCTAACAGAGTTGGTTTTTCTGTGGGAAATGCTGTGAGGGACAATGAAACCATAACATGAGGGAACAGTACCATAACCTGGAAGTACCCTATTGAGAGAAGGTAAACAACATCCTAACTGCAAGATATGTGCTCATTTTACTTATTTGGGAAAATGAAAGGTCATGAACCTTGTGATATCTTTGGACTCTACACTGAAGAAAGATGGTCAATTACAGTAAGTGGAAAGGAGTGAGACAAAAATTACAAGCTAAAAAAACAAGCTGACAGGGGAAGAATGAAACAATTAGGGTTAGTTACGCTGAAGAATAAAAGATGGGGGGAAAAAGGAATAATAAGATGAGATATGCAAAATTCTGCTGTGAAGAGGAGAGTCCAAGTGCTCTCCAGATGGATGGTACAAATGAAAATAGGTTCATACTACAGCAAGAATGCTCCAGAGCATTATCCCTGTTTTCCAGCAGGATGGAAAGTCCTGGAAAAGACTTGGTGGCAATTATGGTGTCTACACACCTGTATAAAAAATTTTGGTCTTGAGGGGCTCTTTCTATTTCAGTCTCTGCACCAAGGCAAACACTCCTATCCATGTGTTTGGCACAGCTGTTTGTCTAACCTGTTCAGGGAAGTCTCTCTACCCCCTCAGGCTGGCTATTCTATGTCTTCATTAGACTTTCCTTTAGGTGCCATTCTTAATGTCCTGTCATAATTGGTGATGAAAAAAAGAAGCAGCTTTGTGTATTTTGTGAGCAGCAGTATTTATCCACCCCAGCAAAACATGGCTGCTTTTCCTTGCATGGGGTTCCTTAAAAACAGACGAGACAGTGGCAGCAGATACTACCATGGATAGGGAGGTAATAGGGAGTTGCCTTCCAGGTACCTGACTGAGGTTCTTCAAAAACACTTGATTACTTTTTCTGGATTTGTCAGCAGTACACCTGCATGATCGCAGAAGAGGGTATTAAGATGGAGGTGCATGGGAATCCAAGCATGGGTTTGAAGCTCAAATAACTGAAGCCAAGCTACCTGGCAAGTATGTGTGGAGGAATCTGGGCGAGTTTGGAAAGCCTGAGCTAAAATACAAGCTGGTTTCAGATGCATGTTCCTGGGTTTCCCACGTTGTCTGTGCACAAGCTGCAAGTATATCCTTGGTCTCAAGATACTGTAATCCAAAGAGCAGTCTTTGTCATGCAGACCCTGTCGTGCTTGTTGTGACTTTCAGTGTGAGAACTGTAAATTCACTCTGTGAATTCTTTTTTGATCAGGAAGAAATTTCACATGAAACATCATTGTTCCATGTAATAAAAAAAAATTTAAAATGTGGTAACTTTATTTGTCTTAAACTTTTTTGGGTGTCCTGTGAGTCCCAGGGCCCTGGTTTTTAGAGTAATGACATAATCTGAAAGCATCTGTCAGTGTACTTATTGACCCTTATAAGTGACCCTGCAATACTTGCATGTCCTGAGGTTGGCTCTTTGGTACTCCACTAGTCAGGTTCGTTCTCATATCCTGGCAAGCAGAATATATGCATATCAATTTTATCTTCTATAAGTGTATGAAGCCTGAATTTGTGTGTTTAGTGTGGACTCTCATGACTATGTGAGAACATGTTGTAAAACGATCATGTGGAACGTGGAAGGAACATGAGTGATGTACCTCTGTACAATCCTGCCAAACACATGTAATTTGAGATTGCTATGGTGGAGTGGCAGAGGCTTTTTTCCTAGCTAATCACCAGTTTTTGTAAGGTGTAGCTTATGCGATATGTATTGCATATATTTCAGCATCTAAACTAGAAAAATTTATGTTTATGTAACTTTCCTTACTTTGTACATAGAAATCTTTGATGGCTGCTCAGGTGGATGAACTAAAGGATTTGCCTGAGTGCTTGAGGTATTAGAGCCTCAGTTATTATCATTCTTTGGAAAATGAAACAAGGCCACAAAGAGGTCTTGTATAAATTAAAAATGAAGCAAAATGAAAAAAGTAAATAAGTCAGGAAAAATAATTAGCTGACATACGTTAATTTTTAAAAAATACTTGTTTATGGAACAAACTGTAATTAAACCCTTAGTGAGCATATGGTATGCAAATACTAATGCACTTTATTCATATGTATTCAGCAGACTATTTGGGCAGATCATTCATATATACATATAAAAGCAAGCTGAAAACTCAAGTGTGAAAATTAGAGCAGTCTTGGAAGGATGAATGTTCATTCTAGTGATATTTTTGGTTTTGGAGGAATCCAGCAAAATAAAACCTCTGTAAGGGATATAAAGCTATTTAATTTTTTAATGAAGGTGCAGATCTAAGATGAGGGGAGGGTGAAACTAGTTGTGTTAGGCTAATTAAACCTACTGTCTTTTCTTTGCAATTTTCTAACACCAAGTATTGAATTAGGTGTAACCACTTTTAACAGTTCTGGCTCCAGTTTTCCATACTATGTACACCCAGTCATGCTGGAACTACTTCGACCTTTTAAAAGAGAGTCCTTCTGAAAGTTTTATTCCAAGACCTGACTTACTACTTTCAGAGAGAGATTATGAAGATAATCTTCATAAGCAATTTTATTTTACATTGTGGTCAAATTAGCATTATTTAAAGCAAGAGAAGTTAAAAATCAGTAGTAACTCATAATGTGAGCACAATGTGTTTTTTAAACACTGACACAAAACTGGTCAGTTCTTGCATTTTCTGGTAAAGACTTCCTAACATGACCTTGTGACAGTTTTTGTTGTGCAGAACCAGCAAGCTGGGATAAGTGAAGGAGAGAATATCAACAAAATAAATTTGGATTTGTGCAGTGCAAAATCCAGGGATTTGTGGAAGGGAAAGGAGCAGTGTCTCTGGCTTCATGACAGACTGCATTCTTTACAGCTGTGCTGTTTCAGGGGCCACTCAGAGAGCACAGCTGAAACCACGTAACACAGCTGTGCAAGATCTTGGTCTCAGGTCACAGGCAGTGGATGGATTCCGCTACCTTTTTATTCTTTATTTTTTTTCCCAGCAGAAAGTAATACCAAGTGCCAAACCTGATAGGATTATTGGAGTTGTTGTCGTGTTTATTTTTAACAAATATTATCCTAAACAACATGTTACAGATCCACAAAAGAAAGAAAAAAAAGAACATTCACTGCATCTATACAAGATTTAGAAAAGTGGATCTGATGTCATCATTCATGGTAAGTGCATTTCCATAGACCACAATACAGCTCCAGTAACTCACATAAGCTGAAAACTTGGCATGGTGTGTTAGTATATGAAATAGGTGAGGTGTCATTACATTTTTTAAATACTCTTAGAACACTATGGTAGTACATTGACTGACAAATGTGTATGTTACCTATTTTCTTATTAGGCGTTTGCATTTTTGGTGGTTTTTCTTTTTCCACATAGCCTTCACTATAGAGTATTGCATATTGAGGGAAGGGACTTGACTGACTTTTTAAATTGAATTTGTAGGAAGCCCCCTCCTGAAAGCAGCAGTAGTGTGTGAAATGAGACTGCAGAGCAAAGATTAAAACAGCAGAAAAACTGCTGAGTACTGTTACAATATGGTTTCAAGTTGTGGCACAGTGAAGAATATTTTCTTAATAATTTTGGATGGTAA
Organism: Trochalopteron elliotii; assembly: GCA_024734555.1. Taxonomy (NCBI): domain Eukaryota; kingdom Metazoa; phylum Chordata; class Aves; order Passeriformes; family Leiothrichidae; genus Trochalopteron; species Trochalopteron elliotii. Next base: position 6,588,015 of record JANPWX010000038.1, read on the forward strand.
AATATTTCTGCATGGTGAAGAACACGAAAGTGTTTTGCTTTGTTGCTGCAGTTCTAGCACATACATGGTCGACAAAGATACATCACAGAGAGATGGAACTCCAGCAAAATAGAAATGTGCCTTAAACCAGGGAAACTTGTCATACCTTGCTTTCATCTCAGCTGGTACAAAAGTCACTGATGGTGAGAGCATTTCTGATTCCACCAATGCAAACCGTATTTGGGCTAATGGAATTTTTTCTCAATTCACCAGTAGAATTGAGGTCTTTTTGCACTTAAGTCGTATAAATTGCATCTGAGACATTGCAGATGTGTATCTTCAGAAAATAAGCAAACCCTTTTTCTTATGTAAAGCCTAAAGCATTGTAAAATCATATTTTGCAAGTGTGGAGACAATGCATTTTTTTTAGTGCATGGAGTTATGACTCCATTGTTTTGAAAGGAACATGTAAGAAATTATGACTGTAAAGATTCCCAGTAGCATGTTCCCATTGCAAAACAGTTTTCAGCTTTCCACTTTTCACTCTGTCTCTGTACACCTTCTTTTAAGCAGATTAAACATGTTTGTCCCTCCATATTTATTTGGTCCACGAAAGGTGGTAGTCCATCTTTCTATATTAAACCCTCCCCCACTATTTTACTGTGAATTAAACATTGATTTTAAAAATTGCAGTGCAGTTTGGGTGTCATTTAGTACTTAAAAAAAAGAATCTTATGCCTACTATAATATTTCATATAAAATTAAGTTATTATCTTTGTTTGACAATCCTGTATTTACCACAAGTGAAGGAATTCTGCAAAGTATGAATTCTATTATCCTTTTTATATGCTTAACAGAAAAGAACTTTTCTCTTCACCTATATTCAATTCATTACATCCTCTCAACTGAGATACTTTTATTAGATAGCTAAGATATGCAAACAAAAATGGCTTAATTGAATATTCTCTGTAGATCATTAATTTTTAGGATAAGCCCTGAATACACCAGAAAATACCGTTGCATTCAGGCAAAAATAATCTGAAACTTATCTTTTTTCCATTGAAGTCCTCCATGGACTCTAAAGCTGATAATCAAGCTTGAAATTAGATTATAAAATTTTATAGAAATCTCTGTGAAATTTACATATTTTTCAGGGAAATGGATATTTCTCAGATATCATACTATTCAAGATCTGAATTGTGGCTGATACATTTCTGGATTAATCAGTGGAGACTGTGAATACATATATCACATGTATTTGGAAAACCTACTGCTGTATTAAGAATCCATGAATTTTCTATTGTTCCTCTTCAGAAAACAATGCATACCAGCACAGATGTCAATGGCAAAATTTTCCTTTTAATTTGTGAATTTCAGATTCAGATTAAAGTTTTTGGGTTTAGTTTCAAATGTAAACCTACAGCTCTTTTATTTAAAATCTTAAGAAGTCTGACTTTATTTGAAACATAAAATTTTCTTGTCCACAACACTGCGTGCATTTAAATAACAAAAAGGTTTCAAAATAAGGGTGTTGCCATTCAACTACTCTAGCTGGCACTTTAGACAAACCAAGAACGCCACACCAGAATGGTAAATTATCCTAACATGGCATTTGGGAACAGTTCACATACTCTATAAATGAAATTACAAGTCCCAGTATTTTACTGTATATTTGATGGTTTAAGAACACTGGAAGAATAAAGTTTGTAAATAGGAGCAACGTATATTAAGACTGGTTTGTACAGTTAAGAAAAGTTGGTCGAACTGCCAAATGTGCAAGACCTTTAGGTTTGTCTTCAAGGCAAGAAGACATGAGTCTGTAAACTTGTCAAAATTTTCCAGCTATATTAATTTGTCAAATGAAAGATACCACAACCCCCAATTAATTTGGTCCTGCTTACTATGGACAGTCATCTCAGTTTTTTTTTGTGTTACTCACCAATAGTGCTCTTATAGTGTTATTTTTCTAAACCAAAGCAAAAAAAAGGAAGAGAGAGAGACAGTATCTTGTAAAAACAGTTGATACAGCTAGGTAAAAAACCCAAACTACCATATTTAAGCCATTCTGCTACTTTTCCAGAAAAAGAGATGCCTTTGTGTGGTGTCCTTGAGTACTTCCCAGAGGCATGGAAAGTCGTAGTCACAAATCCATCATTACAGGCAGCCAATGTTTTCTGTGGCAGGTAACACAAGCACTGGAAAAGGTAATTCCTCTGTGGAGCTGCAAGGAAAGGAACTAGTTAACCTGAACCAAGGTTTATGACATATACCTGTGTCCTAGGTTGACTATGATACCTGTATCCCCACATCGTCTGTTCTGTGTTCTGTACCTTTAAGACTGGTTCAGAGAGTGAGCAGGGAAAGAAGAAGCGTGCAGTTTGTTTTGAAAAACAATGTTCACTCCTCAGGATCTTCTCTCGTCCTTGGGACTGTGTGGTTTTGTTTCACTGGATGCACGGACGGCAGCCAGAGAGAGAGGTTTTTTTCCTCCTTTTATTAGTTTAGCTAGCTGAGGCAAAGAAGCTTTCCTGCACTGTTTTTCCTTTTTTTTTTTTTTTTTTTTTTTCCCTTGGGATTGTTTAAATCTGTTCTGGACTAAAAAACCCATAGGAGCACCGGGATCTTGTGCCCGTGGTCCACCGGGCCTGGACTTGGCATTTTCCAGCACCGAAGGGACTGGAACTGATAAACAGACTGAGGGAGCTGAGTTAACTCCTGGCATGGACTCTCAGTTTTGCCATCTCTCTTTGGAGCGGTGAGAGGTTTTATTGTTTCATATTATTATTATTATTCATTCTTTATACTTGTGGGCATTTTGTTTGTTAAATAAATAGTTTTTTCCACTTTTCTCTGAGGGAGTTCTTTTCCCGGACCGGAGGGGGGGAGGGGATGTTTGGACTTGCTTTCCAGAGGAGCACCATTCGGAGGGTTCCTCCCAAATTTGTCCTAAACCAGGACAACCAGTCATTTGTGACTTATGAAACTGGAACTAGGTGAGACTCAAGACCACTTGCTAATTTTGCTCCATTATTTTCTGGTCAAAATGAAACTGTCATAGGGAGCACATAAGGAGAAAACAGAGGATACAACTTGCCATCTTTGGTGGTGGAATTGAAAGGGACTTTGTTAAAATGTAAAATTTTGCTTACCTCTACATACTTCCTATGTCAGTGGCTTGTCATATCTAGATGGACAAGTGGTCTACTGAATCCCAGGAATGGTTCCAAAGAACGGTGAGTTAGCAGAAACCTTTTATAATACAACTTTATAACATAACTTGTCTAATTCATGTATGTCTCACCAGAATGCAAACATGTACAAAGTTCAGCTGTTACAACCTTAAAAGTGCTTAAATAGAGAAGTAATCCAACAGTTCTGCTCTGTAAGTGCAACATTTGATTTCAAGTAGACAGCCAGTCTTCAGGAATGTGAATCTGAACTCTATTATGAACAGAGTAAACCAGATTCATATGTGACCTATACATAACAGCTGTATAGCTTTGTAGAAATATTAAAGGCAGTGAATTAAAGCCAAAGACTAAAGGAACAGTATTAAAAATATATGGGAATGTTCTCATGTGTGATGGTAATTTTGAAGTAGGGTTAAAAAACATCCAAGGGAGGAAAATCTCAGGTCATTTTGCAGAAGTAAATTTCCTCCATGGTCAAAATAGGAGTGCTTCCTGGAGAAGGAAGTGGGAAAATTATTCATCTAAGTAGGGTTAAATACAGTGAGGCCAGTATGGGAAAGATGGTTATACTCAGATGTGAAGCTCTTCTGCCAATTCTTTTCAGTGCAGAGCACATAGAGGCTCTGCCATCTGCAGCGAAGGCTGATGTGTAAGAAGAAGAAATTAGAAAGCTGATGCCCTTGATGGTGAGGGGACTAAACTTTGCTCTATGGATGGCTTTGAGTACCAAAACTACTGATTATATACTCTTTGTGATAGCCAGGAATCATCCAGAAGGCTCATATTACTCCAGATATTTCAGGTCTGTTATTGACTGTGGTCCTCAAGGTTCAAACATAACTACTTTTTCAAATTTCAAGACTATTTTACACCAATCAAAACATAACATAGACTCAAGAATTGTCAACCTCCAGAACCTTTCTTGTAGCACACGCTTGAAAATTCCCCACACTTGCTTGTGTTTCTTCGTTTATATATCCAAAAAGAAGTTTGAAGCATGCTAACTCTGAAGTGTTAGGTGGCAAATTATCCGTTGGGAACTGACATTGACTAACTCAAGTGAAATGGACAAACAGCAAGTAATACTTGTCATTTGTTGACCTCATGGGCCAAGTTTTAATTATAAAGCATTTGAATCACACTAACAGTTTTCTGAGAAGCCAGATCTTCCTCAAACTACTTTTTGTACAGGTGATACTAAAGAAAACCCATGTCTGTGATTTTATTTGATTGTTTAAAGAGAGAAAAGTGCCTTTTTATTTACCTGATACCAGGGAATTCCAAGGGCAGGACACATTCTTTAATAAGGCCATGAACTGTATATCACAAATAAGACTAGTAATAAACTCTAATACTGATGTTATAAAAGCCTTTGTAAAGCAAGGTTAATAACATGACAATAGTAAACATCTCAGTCAGCATAAAATGAAATGAAGCCTACAGTATTTTAAATGCATGGGTCCTGTGGAAATGGATACCAAGGAAAAACCTTTTGTTCATGAGCTTCTATATATAAAAAATCCAGTTTTCTGCTTGTGTCTCAGTTGAAGGTCATCTGTATACAAGCAAGAGAAAAAAACCTACCATACTTGTCTGCAAAATGCTGGGATTGCACAGCTAAGTTTTAATTATTGCTAACCCAAAGCTTTAATCAAAGATTAATATTATTTATGATATTAGAAGAGTTCCATTATTTTTCTGTTAATTAATATCAGGGCCAGACATGTTGTATTCATTTGTATTTATTGCTTTTGTTTCCTTTTTTTTTCCTCTTGAAAATAATTAACTGCTTGGCAAGGGACAAAAATACTAGTCCTCTAATTCAGCCCTAAGACTGAACTAACATAATCTAGTAAAAATGTCAGTTTACTTAGCTGGTCAGTTTCTGAAGAAGCACTGCCTGTCGAAGATCATCGCTGTGTCCCTCATTCAAAAGGAAGAAACAGAAGGATATCCAAGTTCAGGATCACATTTACATTTTGATGGGGTCTTGCACTGCTGGTTGGAATTAAAGATGCTTTCTGAAATTGGTGCCTCAGTCTCCAATCAGTTTCTCCTATCAGAAGGCATTTCCAGAGGGAGTATGTGCAGAATATTTGAACTAACAAGCAAATGCAAACACAGTGATTTTTAGACAAATAATCACTTTTTTCTCTTTTTTTGCAGCAAAGAACAGAAATTTCCTCCATTTGTGAAAACAATAAAGAGTATTTGAAAGTTTTCAACACCATTTCTCTTCACTGAGAAAGCACAAAATAAGAATTATAATGCTTTTCATCAGAGAGTAGGGTATCATTTGCTTGTCCTTTCTAAATGGGGATAGACCTATGGTAATTCTGGTGAAAATGTAGGAAATCTAACAAAATATATAGACTGCAATAGGCTGTCTATATTTATCTTCTTAATCTTCTGGAATAGGGATTTTCTACATCTCTGTCTAATAATTTTCTCGATTTGCTTGCCTTTGAAAACTATGGTGATGACTAACCTCCTCTCTCCAAAAAGGAAAACTAAACCAAACACCAACAAGTTAGGAAAGTCTTTCAAATGGTCTTTTGGCTTTTTCAAGAAAAGACCTTGACTTCAGACCATCTTAAAATATAGATGACTTTTAAAATATTGTGTTGTACTCTAGACAAGAAAACTCTGTTAATACTTAAAAAAAAAGGCATCATTACACCACCTGTTTTACACTGTTTTTTGTCTCATTCTTAAAACTCATTAACTACAATGAGTTTTAAGTACAAAGTTTGTTAGGACATCTTGGCAGTTTAATATAATAAAGGACAATCTCCAACAATGGATGACTGTCATTTCTTAGTTAAAAGCTAAAAAAAGGACAAACAGCCTGAAAAGAAGACAAATTCACTGAAGTAGAAACACGCACCCATTTTTCAGAATATTTACATTTAGGAAGGTAGGGCCAGATTTATCTTTTTTTTTTTTTAATTTTCCTTTTTTGCCTACCAGATTTTTCACTGAAAATTCATTACCTTTCTGGGGATCATTGTAACTCCTAATAACATTCTTACTCTTTTGCAGGATTATCAGTGTAGAGGATTCACTTTTTCCCTCATCCTGGTTCTCATTAACTAGTCTCTACATATTCAGCTTTTGACTAAAGTGACTAACACAATCTCTAGAAGCATATAAAAGAATTTACTAAATGTAAGTTGAATGGTCATATTATTTCTGCTTGTAGCACTGTTGCTGCTATCTTTGGAAAACTGTCTCCACTTCAGCATCCAGGGTTCAATATATCTGCTGGTAACATTGCAAATGGCCACACAGAGGCTGCAAGAACAACATGGAATAACCCTTTTTCTGTCAGAGGGTTAGTTAGGAGGGGTCAGGTTTAAGCCTCTGAGCAGGTAATGGTCTCTTTAGTTCGCTCACAGATATTTTTTATGATTCAATGATCTGAAGTAGAAGATACAATGACTGGAACTCAGGCCTTGTCTTCAGTGAGTTAAAGGTTCATTCCTAGAAAAACTGTTCATACATTGTTGCAGAGAGAATCCACAAAGACAAGTTTGTAATATTTGTTAACCTGAAATCAATCTCCTGGTTCAAATGAATATTTAGTTCTGTGCCAGTCTACACCCTGTCTTACACAGGAAGACCAGGATTTTCCTTGGTGTGTGAGTCCCTCCAAAGTGATGCTTGGTGTTCCACTTCTGTTGTCTTACTCCAATTTGTCAATGAGATGTAGTGAACACGACATTCCACTTCTGTGGATTTGTCCACTCTGGGATCTGTCAGCATCTGTGTAGGCATATCAAAACTAAATCAAATGCCAGTTCATATTCTGCAGAGTATCCTTCAACATCACAACCACCTTCTGCTACCAGGTATGTGTTCCTGCAAATGCACCTCACAAATTCCAATTTCTAATTTTCTGCCTGTAGCTTCACCTCTTCAGATGTAGGAAGTTTTGTAGGAAGATGCAAGCTGCAAGTCCTCTCACTGCGAGTCTGGAGATTACAGTTGCAGAATGTGCTGGAGAAAGGACATTACCTTCCACATCAACAGGATGCCAAAGGAAGTATCTATCCTTTTTTCACAGTACAAAAAAGCCAGTACTCAATGACAGTGATGGAAACCCCAGGGAGGTCAAGTTAACTCCGTTGCACAGTTCTTCCTGCAGTAACCATTGGAGGGGCAGAGATCCTGCAGCATGTCACTTCAGGTATGGGAGGTGGCATTCAACATTCTGCCTCAGGCCCTCTGCACCCTTCTGGATAGGCTCAAGAGCAGCTTGGAGGTGCATTATCTTCTGTTAGCAAATGCTATCATTTCATCTAGAAGGTGCAAAAACTTAGGTTCTGTATTCTCCCAGATGAATAAAAGTCATTCCCAAAACCTGACTCAGAGCCGTGTGGACCTGGATGTCAAGTCACACACTGGTCAGATCCCAGGAAGGGCTCTGGAGACACAGTCTGGGATGCCATAAAGAGGGGAATGATGTTGTTCTAAAGGGTCTGGCTCCAGGGCCAGCTCTTGTCCTTGAGGAGCCTTTGCAATCAGCCAGTAAGGAACATTTGCAACGCTGCTTTCCATAGTCACCTTTAGTGGATGGAAGGCATAAATTTCCAGGGCTGTACCAGGACATGAAGCAATCAGAAAAATACCACAGAAAACAATGGCATGCCACTTAAGGGTCTCTCCAGAGACTATGGTGTAACTTAATGCAATATAACAAATAATATAATGAAACGCAACTCTGAGACCTTAAAATTAATTGGATATAATCCAGACTTATGTTCTGATTTTTTTTTTTTTTTTCAGTTCTTTCAGCTAAATCAAGAGTCTGTTATTAATTCCTCATAAAAGTAAATTGAAGTATGTCACTAACCCTCAGTCTAGGGTAGCTGTTTCTCATGTGATCCAAACCCCGTGTACATCATTAATAAGTGCATTACACTGGTGTGAGGTGCAAGAACTCAAACTGTCATCCCAAAGTAGGAAATGAATCTTCTTATGGCAGTCTTGGACTCAACTATAGCAATGCAGAAATGTATAATTTTGTTTCTTTTAATATTTTTATAACTCCCTTACATTTAAAAATAATTTTTCTACATAAAATGTGTGTCTAAACTGTTAAATGGTGTGTTTTCAAAAGGGGAAATAAAAAAGTAGGCTAACTCTTTAATAATGTTGGGGACAAAGCAGCCATTTCCCTGATATATTAAAAAATTGCAATGACAGAAGACAGAAGCACTGAACAGGGTATTAAAGAGAAACTCGCCTTCTGCTGTTTGCTTTA
>JANPWX010000038.1:6598950-6707352 GCA_024734555.1 Trochalopteron elliotii
CCTGTCTTGGATATCCTCTTAAGCGATGAAACTGGAAAAGGGATCTGTGAATATGAACCCTAAGATCTTAACGCTCTTGGTGTCATTTGGCTCTGTTTCTAACAGGATGATGAAGAGTGGAGATTCTCCTTGACAGAAGCTTTATTGAGGGCATGCATGTAATGTAAGAAGCATAAAAACATTTAGGAATCTGAGTTGTTCCCATCACTTCATGTCGTGTGAAATTATATTTGAAAAAGAGAATTGCTTCCTGCAACTTAAAGGGGAAAAGGTGAGTCTAGTATTCCTACTGACTTCAAAAGAAACTAGACTTCATTCACTAACCTTGAATTAGGCCCACAAATATAAAGTGAAATATTCTTAAGAAGGACAGAGTAAACCAAAAAGATTAAAGGATTAACACTGACAGTTGCAAAACCAACAAAGGAGTCAAAAGCCACTCTCATTTTTTCATCCATGGCAGTAAAAGTAACAGATGCTGAGGAAATGAATAAGAAACCAATGCAAGTACAGCTTGCCCCTTCATTCAGAACGAGCTCCTTGCATTTTTGCATCAGGACAGGAGCTTACTGAGACAGATTTTGCAACAATGATGTGTACTTTTGTTTTTAAGACCATACATACCTTTGGCATCTTCAACATGCAGTAGTGGTGAATTCTGTGCATTATTCTGTTTGTTATCCTCTACAAAAGAACTGTGCAGCCTTTTGGTATGAATGTAGTTTGGGAAGGGGGTTTGCTTTTTGGTGTCTGTTGTTGTTGTTGTTTTGTTTTGTTTTCCTTTGAAACCTCTAATTCCTGTATCGGGAATGCCCTAGGTCTTTATTTTAAAAGAGAATAGAACACAATTTTTCCCCATTCATGTTATGGGCATCTTTGAATATTTTATATGTTCATCTTCTGTCTGATTTTATTTCATTTGTGGTGGTTGATTAGGATTTTTTTAAAAGTAATTCTGTGGAATCCAAGGATACTCATTCCCATTTCATATGAGAGTCTGGGTCTCTCATAATTTTCGTCTGTACTGGTCCTTGTTCTGCTACATAAATATTCAGATTGAGCATCCATGTCAAAAAACCCAAGTTCTTTGTGGTTCAATGCATAACGGTGTTGCTGTTTTGTTCTCAATTATTTTCCAAATAATTTCTTGTATTCTACTTCTCTGGTGCCACTGAACACTGAGTTGACACTTCCAGAGAAAAAAATCAAAAAAGATTACTTTTCTTCATTGCAATATTTAAAAAAAAGCCCACAACTGCACGTATCTATGGGTAGAGTCACACTTGTCACTATATATTACTTTGCATTTATCAAGTCTTGTTTTCATCTCCTGTTTTAATTCTTCATCACCTGGTAATCTTAACACTTTCTCCAGATTTTCTACCAATGATAGTTTTGAGAATACTGAGCACTCCCTGCTAATAGTAAACTTTTCCACTTCATTTATGAAGTTACGGAGAGAATTTTGGTAGGATTGAGGCAGGTCAGAAAGAACTGATGCTGTAAAGTGTGGTAAATACATAGACAGGTTGAAAATACCATCAGAAGGGCACGGTAAATATCTCCTGAAAATCTGAAAAATGATCATTTTCAAGGGACCATTCATGTTACGTTTTACCCTAACCTGCCTGAGGCCCTAGTTAGTGATTTTCCAGTTCTTCATCCTGGTTCAGTCTATATGTTGTTGCATATGGAAAAAAATTTGCAGTGGGGAAAAAAGATAATAAACCAATTGCTTCCATTGGTGCTCACGCTATATCTTGTTTTGTAACCTGGAAGTAAAAATAATGCTCCATGGAGAAATCAGAAAATAATACAAGAATTTATCACCAATTAGAGGTGAATTTTCTGGGAAATAAGGATGAAACTGATCGACTGATGAAATGACCATTTCAGACTTACTTTGACATTTAGATGATGAAAATATTTCATGGAGGCCTCTAAAATTTTTCTGGTGGTTGTGTCTGCCCTTCTCAGGGTAGACTGAGCTTTCGTTACTGTCACTGGTACAGTATTCACAGGGACATACACTGAGGTTACCACAGAATAGACTGCACAGCTGCCCGTAATTTGTGTCACTCACCAGTTCCAGCAGTTTATTAAGATGTACCACTCCATACCTCTCAGAGAGAGCAAAGGGTGTAAGGAGGAAGAGGGAAGAAACTCTGCTACTATATTGTGAAAAGCTGTCAAGACTTTCTGAGCCCCAGCTCAGGGTTTGAAAATGTATGTCCTTATCTAGGATTCAGTGAAAGATAGGTACTATTTTAAATAGTCTGGAGTACAAAAAGGATTATTCAAAAGCACCTGAGACAGAAGTTTTATAGAAAAGTTGATGGGCATAGTATCAGAAAGATATTGTGTTATCCATTCTAATGTATCACTGGTTTTGTACTTCTACTGTAAGATTTCAGGTAGCTGAGGGTTTGTCATATACTGCTGACACACCAAATAGTCAGAAATTAAGTATGACACCTGGGAATCTGAAATCGCTTCAAGTGCTAAGAACTGTCAGTTTCTTTTTTTCTACTCAACTTTTGGAGGCTTTTGAACCTATGTGATTATTTTCTGTTCAAAACTCAGCCCTAAATAGAGGTACAAAGTAGAGCTTCATTGATCTCACGATGCTGGAGGACTTTGGTTATTCTCTTTTGTTTCAGGAGTTAAAAAACCTGTCAGGTCTCTGTACAGAAAGTCAGAAATGAAGAATTGTTACTACTTCCCTGATTTGATTTCCTTGAACTTCCAAAATTCTGTAATCTAATTTTGGATTTATTTTCTGATTTTGGTTTTATTTTCTGTTTTGATGGCATCAAGTAAGGGCTGTGCAACTGAAGACAAAAGAAACTCCTGGAGCCATGGTGGGGGCAGGACAGGGAAGCAGTACCAAAACTTATGGTATATGGCCATAAATACAGAGGAAACAGGTATACAAGAATGCATTGAGTAGCAGTAGGTGCTTGAGACTGCTGGAACATATGCAACTCTTTGCTGGAATTGGTACCTTTCAGTAACTGGATATTACTGAATGGTAGAAAATACCTGACTGTCATTTTAAACTTCTCTTTGTCTCCTCTCCTTCCAGCCTACACAGGGTTATTTAAACTCCTGCACTTCAGAAATCTAACACCTTTCCTCCCTATCACATAATGACTGAGGGACTCCCCGGGAGCTCTAAGACCATTATGGGCTTGGCAGTGCTTGAGCCAGTATTTTACTTGTGGCAGCCTTAATTCCATAATTTTGTAAACTAAAAGTATGTCCCATGAGATCACTTCCCCATCCTTTTCTTTCCCAGACCTTCTTGTTTGACAACAGTCTAAAGGGGGGAAAAAGTCAAGGTCTGGAAACCCAGTCCATACTAAAACTTCTTAAGCAAGAAGTGTCAAACCCAAGAATTTGGAAAGTTAATGATACTTTCACAGTGCTGGTTTGCTCATAAAAGCAATTACACATACAAACAAATTGTGTCGGCATTTATAACACTTCTCAAGTGAAATGCTCATCAAATATTTTCTGCAAAGGCAAATATTTTCTGTACTCCTGCTTCATGTTTCACAGCACAAGTTAATGAGTTGGCTGACACTTTGATGTTCAATGTATTAGGCTTCATTGTAGTTCAGCATCTCAGTCCCTGCTCATTTATGTAATTTTGTGAATTTATCAAAGGACAGGTCTTGCAAGGCCTGCTCATGGGCCTCCTTCCCACTCTTTTCTTCACCCCCAGTGTGTTTTAGCATGTCTACACTGCAGTTGCTACAGTGCTGTGATGTGCAACAATGCTTGAGCTGACTTAAACTAGGCCTGGTGATCCCAGGTACAATAGGAATTCAGGTACAGCCCTGAGGAGGGAGCACTGGGCTGTGCAGGGGCTTGTTCCTTCCTGGCTGATGTGGATGTAAAGGCAATGACCCCTGCCTTCATCAGCAGTGAAGCCAGACTCTTCTCTGTCCTCTCCTGAACTGGGTTAACTTTTGATGGGATACTTAGTGATAAGGGTGACAAAGCATCACAGGAGATCATATTCCGCTCTGTAGTACTGCTAGATAAGCAGTACTGTGATGCTATGAAGATGGTCTTCAAAACAGGTCTTCCTTGTTTTCCTAAATTCCTTCTAGAGATTACCACTATATTTTGCAGGACTGTTGGTCTTAATCCCATTTATGTATTCAAGTCTACCGTCCAGAAATTCTTTAGTCTGAAGTACTGGTCTGTATGATACAAAATTAATTTTGCCACATAAAGCCCTTGTGCCTACAGTGTGTCCTATCAGAACAGAGCTGGATTGTTTCTCTCTATTCCCTTCAAGGTAAGCATTCTGAAATTTTATTGTATTTTTAATATGAAAAGTAGGAGCTTGGAAATTTGCATTCTGAAATTCTGCTTGCATTGACTCATGAATGTAATAGATTGAATGGCTCTGATATCCACTCTCAGGAATGGAACATCTCTTATTGAAAATGTATTTTCTGTTATGCATCTGTTGAGGCCAGTACATAAAAGAAAAGGTACACATATGGGCATCTATCTGTCTATCTATCTATCTATCTATCTATCTATCTATCTATCTATCTATCTATCTATCTATCTATCTATCTATCTATCTCTATATATATATCTAAAAGAAGACTTAGAGTGCCTTTCTCTTCCTTCTCCTCCACCTTAAATGAATCTTTTGTTGTTGTTGTTGTTTAGATATTTCCTTTTTTTTTTTCCAGAGGGGGAAAAAACCAAATATTTTCAATGCAGAAGCAGGCAGCTACAGAAAAATCAAGCTTCAGCCCACCCCTGAGTACATGCTTGGGCAGATAACCAAAACAGACCTTTCCAAACACAGTTTCTTGACTTCCAAGTGAATCATGCTATTTTTGTTGGGAAGACCAACCCACTTTTTTCAATGTTGTGATATGTTGAATTGAGATGAGTAACTTTTTACTCTGTGTGTAGCAGTAAGCACTGTTGTCTGAGATAGATAGAAAATATATAAGCAAAGTTTTTTAAAAAATTCTGAGTCCTATTATGCATGGAATAATAATAATAATAATAATAATAATAATAATAATAATAATAACTTATTTCAAAAAATTTGCATAGAATATAGGTAAAAATAACCTAAAATAAAATCTGTTAAAATTGCCTTTCCAATGACTACAATTTAAGTATTTTATCATCTAATAGGAAAATCAAAGATATTCCTTTATTGTGTTTTGTTTTAAAATGAAAATTATATTTGTGTCTACTCTCAATGATTAGCTGTACCAAGTTTCTGCAGCTTTTCTCTTGGCCTGAATTTCCTTTCTTTTGTCTTGACAGGTATTTCCCCATAACTTACAGATTTCCTACATAAAGAGTTGTGGAGAATGGTGTGAAAACAAGTTTCTAGATTAGAATATTGGTGGCAACCTTTGGACAGGTGAAAATTATTAAAAAGGACTGATGAACTGCAGTAAGTGTTTGTTGCCAGTTCATTCTCAAACCAGTAATGAAGTTGCAGCCTTACTAAGTTCAATTGCTTTTCATCTGAATGGCTGGAGCAAAGAATCAGAGCCACCTAATGTGCAGGTTTTTTAGAAAGTCCCCTTCCACTGTGGATTGTCCTCTTGCTCTCTGGCATGTCTTTGGTGGTGTTTATGTGTTCTTAATGCTGGTCCAGAAAAGTGCAAAATCTCCATGTTCCTCCTAGTCTTTGCAGAGCTGATATTAGGTATAACTAGAGGTGCAGAAAGCTGTTTAGACTGGTGTAAAAAAAGTTTGTTTTCAAGAATTCCTTATTTTATGTGTAGGAGATTAGGGGTGGAAAGCACATTGAAATGGAAAAGTGAACATGAAAAAACAAGAATTAAACAAATATTTGATCCCATAAAAATTTAAACCAGCATAACTAATATTTAGAGGAATATTTACATGTTTGAAAAAAATCCCACAGCATAAGCTCAAAAGGCATCTATTTAAATAACTGTCCTTTCAAGAGGTTAGATCAGCATATGCTGAAACGAGCCTTGTGTTGCGGGTTTTGTAGTACTCTTAGCCTAATTAACAAATGCATTACTGGCACAAGTAAGCCTGGAACAATTGCCAGTCAGAACACTCAGAGAGAAGCCACCAGGGAACACTGGATAGCAATAAAAAGCCATGGCTGCTTATTTTTAATTCTTTGGAGGGCCAATTCAAACAGCAAATGTAATTACAATTCTGTAAATAGAACACCCAAAAGCACTCCTTCTGGCATTAGTATGCATATCTTTGATATTTGTTTAACAAATGATCAAGTAGCCCTTTCCTTATGTTGCTTCTTATTTAAGGGGTTTGGAAATTTGAAAAGCAATTTTGAAAATATCATATAGCTGTGTAGGCTTTCACTTCCAAATGTATTAGAAAATCATGCATTTGGCTGGTGTAAAGGTCTGCATGTGGCTTTCTTCCTCATGTACAATTAATAGAAGAGGTAGGTTTCTGAATACTTCTTGTTTTCATACCCCTTTATTTGAAGACAAAACTGATTATGTTGGAGCATGATAAAGACAAAATTATCTCAGAGAGAAATCATAGCATTTCAACATCTAAATGCTAAACTAAATCATCTGTGCTCTTGCATGACTTTTACTAAGCACAACTAAAAGAGTCAAGACAAAAAGCAGAAAACTTTGCCATCCTTCAGATGTTGCATACTTTCCCATTACCTGACATACTGAGTGTCTCAGCAGGATGTTATCCTACTTTGTAGTATTTTGTGCAGCAGGCAGGCTTGCTGTGGTAAGTCAATTCAGAGAAAGAGTGAAAGTGGCTAAGGCACAGCAAGATGTGATCATAAATTAATAATGTTCAATGGACTGTGACTGTGAGAGCTGCTATTGGTGTTTCAGGTCAGAATAATCCCTAGACTCTGTTTGATTTAAAAAATGGGAACCATATATTTCATGTGCAAATGGACGAACACAGAAGTCTTGTGGGAGGTAGAAAGTTCTTAGAAAGATCAAGACAAGTACCAGAGGGAGAAAAGAGGGGAAAGAATAACAATGATAAGGCCAAAGTGAAGTAAACTATCCTGCCATCTGTATGTTAGTAACACATAAACACAGGTAACATTAACATCATGATTCTTGTATTAAAGATTCATATGATCAAAAATCTCAAATTCTTGCTGTCTTGCTGATTTTCCTCTGCCTTAGAGACTTAAGTGACAGCTTTTACTGTGAGTTAAATAGGTGCATGAGAAATGGTAGCAGCTGCCAATAAGATGTAAATAAGGGAATATCTTAAAAAGTTTTTTCTGTTCCCCCTCCAATATCATTGTCTACCCGTTTCAGTTTTGGTTGAAGTTTAGGAAACAGATACTATCTGGGCTTTGGCAACAAACCCCTTTATTTACCAATTTTTTTCATTTCATTATTGTTCAGTAGCCACTACTAGACATCAACTTTAAAAGATGCTGCTACATTCTCAACATTAAAATCATACCCTGTTATTTGTGCAGCAGGCACAAATATTTGTCTTGTGTTTCTCATGTTTTTAAAAAGTAAGTCTTGCTGCTGGAATATATTTACATTACAGAATTTATGACAGAGAGGCAACTCTGTAATTTAACAGAGCTTCCAGTTGTTTTAAAAGCACTTGTTCTTTCAAAGTGGTGTGGTGAGGCAGAAGGAAGGATGGCTGCTTGTGTATCCTAGCTGGTGTGCTACAACTCTGCCCAAGCCTTCACAGGAGGAGGAAGGACAGCTTTATCTTTTGTGACATGAAACCGTCTGTTCTGTCAGGGGCACTTTGGGAATGCAGATTGGGGCAAGGTGAGTGGGAGGCATCACAGGATACACAGTGTTGCTACTCAGCATGACAACTTCAGAGGATACACCCCCTTGGCTCTTGCCTCATGGTCATTCTGTATATGGTGGCTTTGTTCCACGGGCTTTTTTTGTTTTGCTAATCAGTACACCCCCCCCACCAAAAAAAAAAAAATTATGTAACTCAGATTGTTTCGGAGAGCTGATTTACAGTGTGGTCTCCAAAACTGTGATCTGGGCACTGATGAAATGTCAGTGGACTAGTGTGTGGGAACAAATGCTTGGGAAGAAGAACCTATTTTGGCTTTGCTGCCAAAGTCAGTGTATCTTGTACTCATGTCCTGACACAGAGACCAAACAGGGTGTTTGCAACATGAACACCAACAGAGAGACTTCTGAAAGGAAAAGAAGCTCTGCCTGCAGTGAAGACTAAACTCTCAGCCCAAAGGCTCAAAGGTGAGGTACATTAAGAGACTTTCCTAGGGACTGTGTGGGACCATTGTGGCGTAAGAAGCCAACAAATAGACTGGAGGGAAAAGCCAATTCCCCAAAAGACAGTGCACAGACTTATTTTTTGAACTTTCATTTCACCAGTTTCACTTTTCCCCAACAGGTCTAAATGTTCCCTGTTGGAAGTATCATCTTGTTCTGTTTTTCTCTGCTGATGGGCTAAAGCTTTGGAGGCTTGTGGTACACTCTGGGTGGGGGGAGCAGGGGGAAGATTGGAGCTCTTCATTGTGATCAGTATAGGATCTCCCCACAGAGGTCTGCAGGAGTGCATGAAGGCTGGATGTGAAGAGAGCATTTAGTCTCCAGTAAAAGCTAAACTCAGCAACATGAGGGAGATTTTTCTCTCAAGTAAATAGGGTTGAATTAGGGATGAACAGGACCTTGGTGGTGGATAGGCAGGTCACTGGCTGAGTTACTCATGGAATATAACACAGCTGTAGCAGGACAGCACTGAGTTTGCAAAAGAATCTAATCCCTAATCTAGTTTTTGTAACTTGTCTCTAAGGTCTAGTGAAAACTATATATTCCCCAACTTGTCTTGCCTGTAGGGATGAAGCTGCTATGTGGTATTTTGTGGTGTCTTCTGAGTTCGGATCCATTTCCCGTTTTGTGTCACAGCTGGAAATGGAGTTGTGGTCAGGGGTGTCAGTCAAGTGACCAGTAGTGAAAGCTGTCACCCAATGTGTGAAAGGCAGAGAGTCAATTTGGTCTTGAAAGCACTTGATCCTACTTGCTCCAGCTCTCATACGAATCATTAAACTGCCTTCTGGAAGATATTCGGGAGGTTCAATTTGCTTACTTTAATGTTTTCCATCAACTCTATATCACATAAAATGATAAATCCTTACTGGGTGTAATGTTACAGAGCAGTGAAAACAGTACATAGTGTTCTTACTCCTACTTCAATCACTGACAAATAATGATTTCAGTGATGTAGATGAGGAACAACTTAGTGCCTCCACTCCACATTCACTCAGATATCACCATTTATGTCAGGTTTTAATATAAACCAGGTGTTTGCTTAGATCTGGCCATAGCACAAAGTAAAGTAAGCAGTATGATTTATAAGATCTGCTTTGTTATTATTCAAAGTAGGGCAATGGAACCTTAGTAGTAATGACATCCTATGTAGACTGGATGGGCAAAAAAAAAAAAAAAGAAACTAAAAGAAACTTAAGAAACTTACAAAAAAAATCTCCTTCTTCCTACCATATCTTGCCAGGGTATATATTTTCCTTACTTTGGTCTATCAGCATTTCAATAGAGTATCAACTTACAACCAGTTCTGTTCAGTTTCCTGTAGTCCTTATGAAAAGTCTTCCCTATCCCTCCATCCCCTCTAAGGTCCTGGTATGTATCAGGTGCTTGCTCTCTTTTTCTCTGATGCTTTCTCTCTTTCTCTCTCTGTCCCTCTAATGCTCTTTAAAATTCTTTACTTACACTCTCAGAAGTTTCCTCTTACCCAGAATACTGCAAATAGGCAGCTTTCCCCTATTCCACGCAGTCATGTCCTTTCAAAATTGCTGAAGGGAACATGTAACCAGCAAATAAATAACCAGTTACTGTATCACTGTTGTTTCTGATTTTGCTTTCTATTGCAGTCAATATCACTTCAGAAGGTTAAACTTCCATCTGTGTGAGATGTGACCACAGGTCTGGTTGCTCTTTCTCAGCCCTGATTTACTACAATCTGGTTTTCTGAATCTCTCTCATGTTTATCACAGTCATCACTGGAGAATAAAAATGTGTAAGATTGAAGTGCTCTGTCCTGATTGCCCTTTTCTGACAGCACTAGGGGTGTTAGCTGGCCCTAGACCTGCTTCTGCTTCCTGTGGCCCAGACAGATGCTCTGATGCCATGGAGCTCACCCCAAACTCAAAAGCCAACTGAGAAACAGCTGGTCCTAAGCTTGGTACTGCTGGTGTTTGGGCTCCCTCCTTCATGGCCAGGTTGTTGGTTTAGATTTGAATGCTCAGCCATGCTCAGCTTTTCCATGCAGTTCTGTGCTGAACTGTATAGGACCAATATTTTTCAATCATTTTCCTAGAGTTTTTTTCCCTTTCTTCTTTAGCAGATGCATATTAAAGGTTTTATCTAGTTTTCAAAGCTTGTTATGTTACAAAATACTTCCCAGAATTTCAACCAGAGACTGTTCTTGAACTAAAGTTTATGAAAAATAAGAAGCAGCTTACCTTCTGTTTCTTTTAACATTTAATGACTGAGTATGGGAAGGTCTTCATAATTTCTTTTAGAATAAACTTTGAAATAACTGTATGTTTTAAGAAGGAATTGTAAATACTTGGGCAATATTCAGAGAAACAGTCAACTTTGTGCAAAATAAGTGTTATCTGAGAAGTAATATGCAATATACAAAAGCTGATTGTGCATTTTATTCATGAAAATATGTGTAGAAGTACATAAAAGAACACATACATTAACACAGAATTATGCTTGGTTTCAATATTTCCACTAGTTCCTCTTTTATACAAAGGCACACACATTTTAAGATGTTTGTGAACAATTCATAGGTGCACAGCAGGGTTTTTTATGCTGACCTTTTACAATATATTCTTTCTCTGAGGAGATCTGTGACAAGTATGTGATATCAGATAATAAACCTGATATTAGAGAGCAGTAGCCTAAAATTCAGATGTGACACTTGTGATGCTATTGCTTTTAATCAACCATAAGCTTTTGTTTCTGTGGGCTTTGTGAAAGATTTCTTACTTTGTTTCATAAATTATTACACTAGTTTAGATCCTGGGTTCTTAGGATGACAAAACCAGGGTTAAAATAAACCTAGAAAGAGTTTTTCAGGCTCCCCAGGAGGCATAAAAGCCCCTGGATTTCTGAGCAAGACTACATGTCTTCATTTTGGTGCTGCATCTGAAAGAAAAGGACTGCTAGACTTTGCTTTTAACCTTTTCAGTTAAAATATAGAAACATAACCAGCAGAACCACCCACTCCCCCATGGTTTCTCATCCATATAAGATTGTGTTCTGTACTCCACTGCGAACATTTTAAGCTGTACAGTTTTGCTTATGTCTCATGTTCTATCAAACATTTTCCCTTTGAAAAACATTACATAATTTACTTTTGTGCGGACATTGAAAATATCTATCTTTGGCCTGCTGAGTTCAGCAGAATTGAATCTATTTCCTTATTAATTTTCTGATTTCCTAAATTTGAAGTTGTCTATTTGCATTTGTAGGAGCAGAGAGTCTAATTATCCTGTACAGAGAAGAAAACATAAATATTTGGAGGAAGGGAGAAAAGACTTAGAGAGAAGGTGCATCCCTCATTGGAGAGATGTCACAGCAATTGCCTGAATTTAACTATTCAGTGTGATATAGCTACAAAGGTTTCAAGTTTGGGGATAACTGGTCATATTCACTCACAAGGATATTTTTCTACCACAAGAAAAAGCAGCCATGTAAGAGTTGCTCTACATGCACATAAAAAAAAGCCCTTTGCAGTCGTGGCTCTAGAGTACTCAGGTGTGGCGTAGAACATAAGGAAAATCAACTGCATGGTATTGATGGCAGAACACTGGAAAAAAACTTTGGAGATTTGGTTTGACCCTGGCCTGCAACAGTGGCTGCAACACATCTGTCCATCAGCAGCAGGTTTGGAACTGCCTGTGGCTGCCCTGGGGCTCAGCTAGCCCTGAGCCCTTCAGGCAGGCCCTAGGAAGAATGGGGTCTTTTAGAGTGGAGGTAGCCAAAGGATTCAGGCACCCACTCAAAATGCTAAGACCAGAAGGAGGGGTGTTGTGGTCAGGGGTGTTAATCACTCCCAGGTGACCTGCCAGAAGAGCTGGATGTTAACTCACAGCAGAGGGGCCTCAGGGGAGTGTTGCACAAACCTCCAAACGCTGGAGCTTTGTCACATTTCTGGCTGGAATAGTCACGGGTTTGGTCCTGTGCTTCAAGAGGCAAAGAAGGATGTAAACAGAGGGCTGGTAACCACCAGGGACCAGCCTCTTCTTTTTCCTTCAGGAGCAGCTTGTTGTCTCCCATTAAGGAGGATGCTGTCCACAGTGCTGTCACTGGGGATTACACATATTCATTGAAGTTTACCCAGCTAATTTAATCAGACACACATTGTCTCTGTGGAAAACGAGGACTAAATTTTTGGGGGTTTGTTTAATTATTCTCTCACATGCTTTTGGGTATCCTTAAAATGTGTCACAGTAAATGATCTGATTTTTAAAGTATTCAGCACATCCTCAGGTTAATGTCCAAGACTACCTTTGAAGTAGTTGTGTTGTAGAAGGCAAGGTAAATTTTTACCCTCTTTCTGTTTAAGAATATAAAATATATCAGTTGGCTCTGCAACACTTGCTAAACTGTTTCAAGAAAAATAATTTCTAACAGAGTTTTTTACATTTAATTTTTGAAGTGTTTAAGTTTTGGACCCTTTTTAAGCCTTCTCCTCAATCGAATTTATTTTCTTTTTTCTTCTACACAAAAGCTGTGACTTGTCTCATCATAAGTTACCCCTGTTGGCCATAAAATATCCCTTAACTATGGGATACTAAGGATCTAGCCCTCTGAGAGGAACTGGAAAGATTAAAGCATTTGTATGAGCAAACATTTTCTTCTGCTTTGCTTATTTGTCTAAGTATTCTCCACCGGTATCTGATAAGGAAAAGATCTTTTTTTTTTTTTCCCTACACTAAAATAGAACATTTAAGAAAGATAAGAGATAGAATTCTTAAGAAAGATAAAGTAGCTGCTTGATGCATCAGACTTGATTGTGCTCCAAAGCACAAGATTATGATGAGAAGTGAAGAAAATGCTGTTGACAAGAACCTATTAGTGTCAGTATGCTCAGTGGTGGTAATCTCACCAGCCACAAGGAGCTGGTGAGGAGGAAAATGTTCATTGGCTTCTGAAAGTAGCTCGTTCAAAAGAAAAGAGAAGGAGTTTGTTTTGAAGTGCATAGTTAAATGTGAAACTGATTGCCACTGGATATTAGTCCAGCTCTTGATTTCATTAGTCACATGAAATCAAGAGACAGGTAGAAGAACTCATGGTAGAAGAGTCCATCCAGATTAGTTATATTCAAGGTTCATTCTTCCAGCTCAGGAAACCTCTGGCCTCCAGATCTCAGAACCACCGGTAGTCCTTAGCTTCATGGTCCCTAGACTCTGGGAATCCCTTGTTGGTTTCTACAAAAGCTGGAGGCTTTATAGTCTAACCTAAGAATGAACAGTTTGATTTTACTTGGACTGAATGGGTTCTAGGTGTGACGTAGTATGAACATTCTTCTAATCTTAATGAAATGTTTATCAAACATTTCTTTATCTATCTCAGGTCAAAGAAGAATGGCTTCTGCTGACTCTTCTTTCTGTTCTTTCATGCCCTTATTTTGCTGTTGCTCTCTTTTCTCTTATTTATTTTTTAAAAATAAAATGTTCCGTGTGTCTGGCTACCCTGAAATTTCCTGTCTAATAGACTAACAGAGCACTCCTGGTCTGTGTGGAAGCAAAATAGCCCTGAAGGAATATCTCATTACTTCTCACTCATCAAGTACATAGCAGTCTTCCTTATGAGTTTTTCTGTTGCCAGATACTATGCAAGTAATATCAAAAGAGAAAACTGGGGAGACACACATGGCAGTCAACTTCTTCTGGGGCAAGAGAAGTTTCACTCATCTTCCTTCACCACCAAAACAGGAGACGATGTAGAGGCGAAGATGGAATTTGGAACAATCCCTAAATTGTGATTCCCACATTTATGGTTTCCTTTGACCGTGTGTGCAGGCTTATTGAAAGGAAGTGAGAAATTGTCTATTCAAAATGAAAAATTCAATGTAAGATATTATTTTGGTGATTCACAGAATGGGAGCAAGAGGGGGGAAACTTGAAAAGTAGAAAAAAAGTCATAAACCCAGGACTGCATGGTAAAATTACATGAAATAATTATATGAAGTTTATTTTGTCCAACATCTATTAATCTACAGAATCTTGGCATGCTGATTGCCTAGGTTGTAACTTTGTAGTTACTCTGCTACTTGGTACCATGGCCAGCTAGCAAAAATGAAAGAAAATCTAAACCATAAATCAGTCTCACAGCTACAGTACTTGGACAAACAGAAGGAAAATTAAGGGTAGGAAGTGTTTTATCTTGTTCATGCTGGTTAAATTGATTTATATCTGTCTGTCACTGAAACTATGTTTTAAAACTAATGATTGTGACTTCACATAGAATTGTTGGTATTCTGACCCACATCCTAAGGGCCTCCTTCGGGTCCTTAGCAAACAGAAATAAAAATGACCCCAGGAGCCAGCAGCCTCCACTGAGTTGCTGAATCAATGACACTTTCTTTGTCCAGTTCCTTTTTTTTTTTAAAAAAAATCTCAACAAACAAAAAACCCCAAATATTTGAAGGGTATTTTTCATTTTAGTTGGACTTTTTTGTTTGTTTGCTATCTTTGTTTTTAAAATAATTCTTGGGGGAAAACTCTTCTACTTCTTCCCCTTTTAAATGTTGCTGATGTACCAGGTTCTTTCCAAGCTCCAGTAACAGGCCACTACAATATAACTGGCTGGGCTTTGCTGCCAATCTATAATGTTCTTGGCCATGATTAATCTGATAAATAATAAATATATCAATCTAGTCTTTTAGACAAGGACAAATTCTTACCAGCAGGGAGGCACGAGGCCTCTTTTACAGCTGCCTGTAGTGCTGGAATTAATTATTTAATGCTTAATTCTTCAGGAAATGAGAAAGTTTTGATTAATGTTGTCCAGTGTCATTTCTTGCTTGTTTGATATGTGTCAGATAATTTTTCCTCGGCAGTTGCTCTCAAGAAGCCAGAGGCTACTGTCACTGGGATCAGACACTGAATTTCTAGAGATTAATTGAAGTGAAAATTTAGAGAAATGCACCATAAGTGCTTGCCCAAGATAACCTTTCCCAGGCTAAATTTAGCTTCCTTTGGTAATGTTAGCCTCCTATTGCCCTTGTGTAAAACATTTATTTTTAATGTTGTGAGAAACCTATTGTGTTTCTTTGATTTTTTTCTCATTTTTTCTTCTTAACTCCATGTATGTCTGCATGATTAAAATATTTAAGGCTTGATTCTTCTCCCATTTACCTCACTGTAGTTCTGCAGCTTCCATGGAAACCAATATAAGGTTTACTGGTTTATTGTAGAAGGGGATGGGTAGCCATAAAATTAGAACTAGGTAAGCTAGGTATCAGCTGTACCTGAAGTTTGTGTTAGCTCTAGCCCTGCAACAGACTCAGTCTGAATGCTGGAAGCTTGTTTTTCTTGCTATTTGTGCCAAGGTGACTCCTCTAGAAATGTAGTTAGTCTTGAAGGAAGACTCCCAACAGGACAGAAAACCTGATACTGCTGAGACTACTGTAAGCATAAAATAAAGGGCTCCATGCAGCTTCTGGTATGGACATTCACATGGCTCTTTTCTCTGTAGCTGTGCACCCTCCAAAACACTTTTTTTCTGTACTGGTATTTTCCAGTGTTTACTTCCATTACTTTCTTTGCTGGTAAAGAAGGGCTATATTCTACCCTCAAGCCTATTTTACTGTTCTTTATAATCCTGCAAGTGCTTGTGTGTATTACATTCTTTCAAGATGAATTTGTTTAAGCGCTAACACAGTTTAGCAGATATCCCTCTGACAAAAATATATCTCCATGCAGTGAGTATATTTCTCTAAAAGGTAACAATTTTGGGCTAAATTGGCTGGCACTGTGTACCCCTGATACATGATTATGTCCCATCATCTAGTGACAGTGATAAAAACACCCATCCCCTCTGCTCAGCATTTTCTGAGGCCGCACCTGGAGCGCCGTGCCCTGTTCTGGGCTCCACCATCCTAAAGAGATGGGGACATACTGGAGAGAGTTCTGCAAAAAGCCACTAAGATGATTAAGGGACTGGGGCATCTCTCATATGAGAGAGCTGGGACTGTTCAGCCAGGGAAAGAGAAGGCTCAGGGCTGATCAATGTATATAAACGTCTGAAGGGAGGGTGCAAAGAGGATGGAAAGAGACTCTTTTCAGTGATGCCCAGTGACAGAACAAGAGGTGATGGGTGTAAGCTGAAACACAACAACCTCTGTGTGAATGCAAGGAAACAGGTTTTTACTGTCAGGGTGGGCAAGCAGTGGCACAGGCAACCCAGGAAGGCAGTGAAGTCTCCATCCTTGGAGATAATGAAAAACTCTAAACATGGTCTTGGGAAACTGATTTTATGTGGCTCTGCTTGAGCAAGGATGTTGGATCAGCTGATTTCCGGAGGTCCCCTTCCACCTCATCCATGAACCAATCTGTGAACTCTTTCTCTAACCTGACTACTTCCTACTTAATACAGAAACATCTTTTTGGTATGATTTAAGAGTTTTCATTAGTGATACTGGGGTTATTTCATGAACTCACTCATCCACCCAAGTGCTGCACCATTTAGATCGAAGGACTAGGACAGAGGAGTGAAATATTTAAAACATGCCCATAAATAATCTACATGTTTTTTTCTAGACATGAAGAAGTATTGAACTGAAATATGTTGACCTAGGAACCTTCACAGCTTTTGGCCAAATGTGCAGATCTCTTGTGTCTGACCTGGCAGGGAAAAGAAACAAATAAACTTTAGAATTTTAATACCTATCTAGAAACAAAAAAGGGTTTCAAACTGCATATTGTTTTTCCTTTTATTCAGAAAGAATAACTGTTCCAATAAAATTCTAGCTTAAGACTAAAAGAGTTTAAAATCTTACTAAATTTTGTTTCTGTTGTTTTAGCTCTGTTCTGAATATCAGCTGTTTGAAGCTGTTTGAAGCTCTACAAGATTCAGGAATCTTAGTAGCTAGATTACAAAGTAGGTGATGGAATTGTAAACATATGATTAATCGCACAGGGTTTTGAAAAATACATTTACTGTTTCTTCCAGTTATCACATGGGAATTATTCGCATGTGCAGATGCACACAGAGACTTGTCCACATTGACTATAAACAATTTATATGAGGCGGGACCCTTTAAAAAGAATTTTTTTAATATATGAAGGGATAAAAATAATCAATTTCCCTAATAATTAAATACAGCTTGAACATTTGAAATACAGGTAATGTCAGGAAATACCATCATAAAAAGCCTCTTTGCATTTTTGTGACTAGTTCTTTTCAAGGGAATCTGATTTTTTTATTTCACTTGTTGTCCAAGCAAAAACCAAAAAAAATTTGTCTTGAGCTAATAAAAACATGAACATGAAAAACTACAAAAACTTTAACTAATTTTTGACTCACTAAAAAAAAATCCCCAAAATCCACCGTGAAACCTAACTAACCTAAGCTAATGCGAGGCACAAGAAAAAGGTTTTACAATGAGTAAATGTAACTTCAAAAGTTGAATTTGTTTAGGGAATTTGTATTTTCTGCTTCTTTCTTCAGGAACCTATTTGCATTTTAAATAATTAAAGCATTAAAACTGAAAAATTTATAAATGAGAGCTGCGAAGAGAATCCTGCTTGGCAGACAATAGAAAAGAAATTATTACCCTGCTAGGTTTGCTTTAATGTCATATCTGTCACTCTCCCCAAGGTAGGTTCATTACCATACCAAGTGCACCTCCTGCCACCACCTCCCCCATGCACACACTCTTTTTCTTCCACTCCCTGCCACTTAAGGACTCTGGATCTCTAGGGGACTTTGATCTCATTGTACACACTAACCCAAACAGAACCTCTGCTGTTCTCAATAATTTTTTCTTTAAAAAAAAAAAAGGAAAAAAAGAGAGAGAGAGGGAGAGAAGTGTGTGGGGGGGGGAGGGGAGTGAATTTGTGTGAAGAGTGACAGAACGCTTTGTCCAGCGCAGCTTTGGCTGGTTGTAACAAGCGTCAGGACATTAGACGCAACAAAAGCTGGATTGGCAGTATCATCAATCACGGCTCTGACAGTCGACTTCAGTTTGTTTGTTCCACTCTGCATAATAAGTGATTGGATCAGGTTTAATTAGATATTGGGTAATCAATCATTGCCAACAAGGCAACCCAGCTTGGGATCTAGATGCTGCAAAGGGGGGGAAAAAAAAGCAAATCTCATCCAGGGTGCATAAATACTCAAACGTATAAGCACATAGGGTGAAGCTTCAGAGGAAAGGTATAAAGATGTCTGCAAGATGGCACATAATAGAATCGTTCACATCTGTACTACTTGTTACCAGACATCTGCAGTTTGACATTTTACTTTCACTGCATAATTACTTTTCAATATAATATAATATACTGACCTGAGGGAGAAAGACAAAGCAATTAAATTATGCATAAGATTCTTTCCTCCCCAACCCTTACCAAAAAGACAAAAAAAAAAAAAAAAAAAAAAAGAGAGAGAGAGAAGAGAGAGAGAAAAGAAGCAAGAATAGGAATTAGCATTCTTATGGCTATTTGAAGAGGACAGAAAATTCTAAATTCTTCCTCCTGCCTGTTATGAGCCCCACTGCATAACTTGTTAAATCAGCTGCTCTGAATTGAGATTACATTAAATTATTTTTTCTATCTTATTTAGCAATGTGTACCTATAGATTAAGGCCCACGCAATGAAATAAAAGGAGTGATGGATGGAGCAAATTAATCCCATTAAATTTAATTAATCCCATAAATCGAGAGAAAAGTTGAAAAGAAATTCTTCTAGAAGACCCAAAGGGAAGTGTACCTGCATTTTTTATAAACGCATAATGCTGATATAAGTTAATACAGGATAAGGTGTATCACTAATTAACAAGGACTGCATTATCAGAGGCCATTTTAAAGTGCAGGGTAGGGCATGCACAAGGCAGGTGGGAAAAATGTGGAGCCTGACCTGGTGTGTTCTGTGTTTTGCCTAACAGTGCCCATTTTACTGGCAGACTCCTTGCATTCCTACAAAATGTGTGAGGAGAACTCTGTAAAGAAAGTGGGTTCAGAGAAGCTGCTGAACTGAAAGAAGAGTCACTCCCACTAAGAAGCATCAGGAAATGCTGAGATTCAAGCTGCACAAAACTTCAGTGGAAGCAGGACAAGCGTTCTACTCACTGGTATCTACTGTTGTATTTAGCTGTCTTTTAGGAATTTGGTGACTGCATCATAGAGTACGATGCTGCCAGGACAGAGGTTGGTCAGGGATAAAAATCACTGCCCTGATAAGAACCAGGAAGGATTGCTGCCCTTGCCTACTACAAAGTAGATGAAAGTTTCAGCTGACAGTTGTTTAAGGGGTTTATTTTTTGGTTTATCTGATCTGGTACTTGTGTTCTGACAGATGAGCACCCTAAAGAAGTCTATGGACTCAGTAAAGCAAGAGGCTGTATTTGGTAAATACTTCAGTATGGTCAGAGGAAACTGATCATACTGAAAGGACCTGCCTGTTTACAGGATGTGACAATAAATTCTGTCCTTTAGGCCTTTTAACCATAGCTGAGGGAGAAGCCTGCTGGGGCTCATTATTAAGACCTCATGTAGCAAAAGAGCCAGTTTTCATACTTCTTTCCACAGCTGTCACTGCCAAAGTCTTTGGCTTTGCAGTAGGACTGGAGAACATGGTCAGACATGGTACCCATATGTTTAAAATGTATTAATTTGGAGGAAAGAATTAAAGTTTTCTTGATCAAAAAAACCCTGCAACCAAGGGTTGGCATGTACAAGCAACCTATTTGATTAAAGCATGTTGGATTTGTGGCCTGGAATTTGCCGGTGTTTTCTGGCCTGTGTGGAAGAAGTATATGAGATTTTGCATCATGGTACAAGCTTTAGAAAAGGAGGAAAAGGAAGAAGAAGGAAACCTATGATAAAGATTTTCCTCTGCTCAGCTGTGATGTGCTACATTGAACAATGTTTCATGTTTGACACACATTTTAACCTGACACCAGTGTCGTGATAGCCTGAGTATTTTGTCCACTGGAGAAAGCTTTTATCTTGATTTGTTGTGTTATGTATTGCACATTTTATGATGTATCTGGATCTGCTGCCATGATTCCTAGACCTGGGAGTAGCCATCAAATTATCAGAGTCAGCCATCATGTCATAAAGAGATAGTGTCCCTTGACTCCTCTTCAGTCTCTTCAGCTGTGATTCGGGGCTCGGCGAAGCTTTTCTCAGACATGCTGAATGTCAAATTTATTTTCCTGCTGTGACCAGTGAGATTGGGCTCCTCTGTAAAATATACAGCGTGACTTTCTAACCAAGCCCCCCCGCCCTCATTCTGTTTCTCTTGATTCTTTTCAAACTCACCAGGTTTGAAGCCAGAAGCACTGGTGTTTCTAGTCTGCTCTGCTTTTATTGCAGGGTGTTGTTATCTGATGGAGCTGCCCAATACTGAATCCACAGGTTCCAGCAAAATAGACAGCTTTGATTTGAAGATATGAAAAAAAGGGAGATAATTCTGGTCATTGAGTGACTGCTCAGAGCAGTGTTTACAAAAACTTATACCTGTTTTTATTTTTATGGCCTCTATTTTTATTTCCCTGCAAAAGAGGCAACAAAAAAATCCAAAATATGACCTTGTCCTTTGTCAGAAAAAGGCTCTGTATATTTTTTTAGGGCTGTAGTGTTTATTGGCAGGTAGGACCCAACCCAGGAAGGGCGTTCTCAGGTTGCTGTACCTTGTTCCCTGCTCTGGCACACCATCAGTTGTGTAACTGTCAAGTTCAGAGTGTGTCTGACCTCCACCATGACCAAAGCCACACAGCAAAACTGTCCAGCCACTCTACCTACCTCACTGTGAGTGTGGTTTGTTCATTCATGGCATGTTGGCCAGTTGAGGATGTGCACAGTACTGTCTATGCGAATATTAAAAATGAATAGTCTAAATACCTGATAATTTTCATGTAGTTACTTAATTGCAACCAAAAAATAAAAAGAGTCTATGATTTATTTTATTTAGTACTGACATTCCTATTTCAGTCTGAATTTCAAATCTTTTTTAAATTCAGATGCTCATTAATTGGCCTCTGCTGCCTAGTTATGTCAAAATACTAAAGCAAAACATTTCAGTAGCTATGAAACAAATGGGGTTTGGGTTTTTTTTCCTAAAATTTCTTGTAGGCTGGTTTACACAAACCAGGTTCTCATGTATGAGCAGTTTTTCATGACTGTTCATGTAGAGAGCTACCTTTCCAAACCTGGAATTTATTTTCTGAGTGTTTTACACAACTTGGAAAAGAAGTAGTGATGAAGAAGAAGAGTTTTGAGAGTCCCAGTGCCATCTGCTTGGTAGTTCTGGAAATTTTTGAGAAAATTGTGACATGAAATCACTTCTCAAACCGTGTAGGAGCTGAAGACCCTGGGAATTTAGGCTGCAGATCCTTCATCAGGCTGCCACTCAGGCTTCTGAGGAGTCAAATGGATGAGCAGGCATGAGACGTGACTGAATTGTGTTGTAACCCCATCTAATTCAAACCTTCTCTATGAAATGGTTGTGCTGTAATCAGTCTGAGATCAGTCAGTCAAAGGGAAACAGAGTCTTTTGAACAGCTTTTCAAAAGCTCATTTTATTATCACCAACATTACCATTGGAGCAACAAGTACTGTGCCATTTGTGTCCCAGGGCTCCAATAAAGACCAGTGACCCATTTTGCCAGGCTTGAGGCAGATCTGCTGGGGGACAGTCTGCCTCTTTCACAGCAACTTTGTTGTAGTTCATGTACAGTATCACAGATAATTGGGTCTCTAATCCATCTGTTAACTGTTCCAATTCACATGACTTCACTTTATTCAGAAATTCTGTGACAAAATAGTCTGTTAGCTCATCTTGCATTCTCTTTATTCCCTGACACTGTATAGAGAAGGCTTCTTTTTTCTCTTCTTGCTGTTCCACTGCAAGTAATCATACAGTATGTGAAAGGAGATCTGCCCACAAACTCCTCTGATTCTTATTCCCTTTCCCTGTAAAGGACCTTTGCAGCTGTAAACTCGGAAATGGCACTTTCCTTGACATTTCTCTGGCAATATCTGCTTGGAAAGCTTGGAAAAAAAAACCATTCATGCAAGGTTTCCTTGTAGCTGGCATTATTGTTTTAGTGAAAGAGAGCAGAGCTGAAACAGAGTATGGACAAAACAGTGAGAGCTTGTTTGTTAGAAAACAGAGCTTCAGTAGGGGAAAAATATTTTCATAATCCATTTGCTAATTAAGTTAAATGTTATTTTGCAATTAATTTATGATATCCTTCCTTTCAGAGTGAAAATCAGATTTCTGTACAGTGTCTCATAAGATTTTGCCATGATCTGGTAAATAAAATCACTCTGATTTCATGTATTTGAGAAACAAGTCAAAGGGAGTGTTTGTTGTTTGTCAGATTTTTATAGCTCTGGCCTGGCTTTCTTCAGCAAACACCTTTTTTGAGCACCCTACTTCAGTTTATTTTTCAGTGCAGTATTTTTGATCTCAGGCATAGTAGATTTTTGTGATCCTCTTAACTACCTTTTTCCTATTTGCATTTATATATGTCTTGCCTATGTACAAATCCAGAAAAAAATAACCTGAGTATTGGCAGTGTGTACACTTCCAAGAGATCCTCACTTTAAATATCTTCCCTCTGGGCCATATGGTTTAAAGATATCTCTGACTGTCCTCAGAGCTCATTTTCTTTAATCCTGGATTAGCCTTGTTGCCCTTCTTTACCTTTTCAAGTACTGCAAAGTCTTTCCCCCACCCCACCACCTCCTCCCCCCAAATGCAGTAAGTAGAAAAGAGCATAATACTCAAAATGATTTAAATTTTGACCAAAGCAATTCATAATCTCAGAGTATCCTCCCTGGATTTCTAAACTTGTATAACATTTCATTGGCCTATGCAGGAAAATTATTTTTCTACAACATCTTGATATTTGAAGAAAGAAGATTACAATTGTATCAGGGTCTTTAAGGTGTCTTCAGCAATCTCATCTCTATTGAACATTCTTGAATAAAAAATGGACTTATGTCCATTGGCCACGTAGAGAAACAGCTGCATTTAATTTGTTAAAACAGACATTTACTAATTGTAATCAGAGCTTACTGGTAACATCTTGTAGAAGATGTAGGTGTATTGCTCCAAAGCCACTTGGGCATTTCCAAAGATGATAATGAAGCAAGGTCTCTAACAGCAGAAGAAGTGTTACTTGTTTGGGACCAAGGGAAAAAAAAAAGCATGATTATGGACTAAAGGGGCTTCAAATGGGAAAGCTGTGTTATATAATTTTTTGTCAATGTCATATATATTAAATGGAATTTCTGAGTTTTTATACTCCCTTTTCTAATCTAGAATAGTAACGAGAGGATTAAAGATTGCTTCCATAAATCCTACTTCTTACACTGACTTGAGAAATACCATTTAAAAAAACATTCATCTTCTCCCTCCAAGTGCAGAATTGCTGAATGACACTCAAATATTAACAAGCAACACTTTCAAATTATGTGGCTCCAGCTTAATAATGAAGACCTTCAGATCATGAAAAATCACTGGTGAAACCAAAATTGCACTTTTTCAACACCATCAAAATAATTTTGTCAGTCTGCAGTGATGGTGATGGCTTAAGCAATTATTTTTTAATAGAAGACTGTAAACACCTGCCAGAATCTTTCATATTGGTGGTTCCTTAGCAGCGAATACTCTCTCAGGAACAGCTATTATGCTCCTAAAAAAAGAAAGAAAGAAAACAAATGAACAAATAAACAAATAACACCCCCCCCCGAGAGCTAAAATAACAATATTTAGACCAAATGAACAAGTCAGGGAAGAAAGAAAGCAAAGCCAAAAATCAAATGCTCATATGTAACACACAGAACCTGTCTTCATGTCTGCTGTTATCTCTGCATATGAAAATACATTCAGTATTTATAAATGTTTTAATGTCTTGGCATGTTTACTCTGATTTTTGGTAAGATTACTTAATAAAATGAGTAGTCTCCTTGCTGACTCTCACCTCTGTGCATTGTAACTTGCTGGACATGGTTTTTTGTTGCTAGAGAGGAAAGCAGGGCTCCAAGGCATGGGTAAGGGGGCTAGAGAGAGATGTGAAAAGGAAGCTGGGTGAGATTTTGCACTCTTGCCACCAAACCAGCAGCCGGCATAGATGAGACAGCGTTACAAGTTTAGAACAGCTGCCAACTAATGTTTGATCAGGGATAAAATATGCCGAGGTGACAACATCTTTCTCCCCTGCATTTCAGGGACTATCATTAAAAATGCAGCAAGGCTCGTACAGGCCCAGAAGGTCCTATGTTCTCTCAAGATACAAGGGAGAGAGACAAGTTCACAAGATGTCAAGAACAATATCCATTTGTGTTTACTATGCAAACCCGCTGAGTAACCTTTCTATTCATGTTTGTACTAAGGACCATTGAGAATTTAGGGGGAAAAAAGGGCTGCTTAGAATGAGAGGGGCGCGGCAGCTGTGGAGGAACAAATGTGTGTTTGGGAAGTGGAAAAATGCCACTGCACTGCTAAACAGCTTCTCTGGGGGGAACAAAAATAAGGAAGAAATTCAAGATTAAAAGATGTATACATTTATACAGAAACCCAGCTACAAAAATGCAGCATGGCCCCAAGTTAATGTCCGCAGCCCCTTCCCTCCTCCCCTTTTAATAATATATTGATGTAAGCAGCTTGCGCATGCCAAACAAATTCCCTACATAAAAAGTCAGCTGTCGGAAAGAGGCTCATCAATCTGGCAAAGTGCACTCAGGTAGAAAGAACGCCTCTCGGGGAGCCCTCCCTGCCAGCTCCAGGGAAAGGGATCGCTCCAGCGGATGGGCTCATAAATGTTCATTAAAGAGCCTTCCCACCAGTTTACAGGAAAAGCTGTTGTTTGGCAGGAACAATGGCAATTTAATTCCCAGTGATATCATGGGAGGCTACTGCAGGTAATTGAACTATAGGAAATTTTGCTTTTAAAATGACGGAGATAACCACCAAAATTGTCTCAACAAATGCCTCTTTACTAAGGAGAGCAAATCCCAAGATGTTAATTTTGGGATTCTTTGCTGCAGGTCTTTAGGAGGCATAATATGCATTGCTTCTCATGTTTCTCACATTGTCTCATCATTTTTTCTTCTCTGAATAGGAGGAAGAAGAGGAAATGTATTTATTTTTCTGTTGCACTTAAGACTTCCCAATGGATGATGACTAGATAACACAGTTTTAGGAATGCTATGCAATATCATAAAGCAGCTACGAAAGACACATCTAACACACTGAATTAGGAAACATATTTTGTAGTTTCAGCTATGATCAAAAATCACTTGTCCTATCAATGCAGTACTGGTTTTCTTTCTTCTGAAGCTAATGGTGAAGACCTTTTCTATTTCTACAGACAGCATTGTATGAATTAACTAGGTATTTTCCCTAATTGTTTAATGTTTTAGAAATTGAGTTCTGTGCTTTGATTTTAACATCATAGAGGCTGTAGTGGTGATTATGGTAAGAAAACTTAGTGCACATACTGGGAGAACCACCTTTTAAGCTAAGAACTGAAATATTGAGATGGCTTTCCTTTTTAATAGGTTGCTTAAAATACTTTGTTTTAAATATTTTCACAGATTAAAAAAAATGTGGTTGGCTTCGCAAACCAGTTAGATAAAGACTGGAGGTTTTCATAAGTGCTTTACCATCCATATTTTAGGAAAATATGAAAAAATCTGTACTACTGTTTTTCAAAATTAAATACTGACTATGAATGTGTTTCAATCTCAAGATGACCATTTCAGGAATCATGGTACACCACCATGAGTGCTAGTACAATTATCAGTTCTCCAGGAATTAAAATAAGTCTTTAAATTTATTTCAGTACAGTGGTTTGTGCTTGGACAGATGATGATCAAAGGGTAAGAGTATTAAGAAGACTATCTCAGGAGATTAGATTTCCAAAACAGAATAAAGACTCTCCCACAAAGGAGGTCTATTAGTTTTCTATTAGAGAAGAGGTCCTTTTGGCATTTTTGTTTACTAGTGAAAATTGTATAAATAGGAGCCTCTAAGACTTCATCTGAAAGTGTGATTTTACATATAGGTAAGTGACTAATAAAAAAAACCAGTACTAATGTTTTACTTCTTCTTAAATTACTTGTGGGGAATTTTTTTTCAGTATTGATTTGGTTGTTCAAGAAGTGACTTGAAAACAAATATATGTCTGGTTTAAAATCAGTGAAAATATCCATGCAATCCTTTAGTTGGTTTAGCTGAATTCTCTTTTAGATCAACAAAACTCCTACCTGTCAACCAAACAGAAATAAAACATTTCACTCCCTGCATAAGAAAGTGTTTTTCATGATGAAGTGACATTATTACACTCAGAAAATAAAGGATCTGTGAAAGACCTAAGGTTGCTGTAGAGAAGTTGTTGATGCCCCATCCCTGGAAATGTTCAGGGCCAGGCTGGATGGGCCTTTGTGCAACCTGCTGTAGTGGAAAATGTCCCTGCCCATGGCAGTGGGATTGTACCCAGATGATCTTTAAGGTTCCTTCCAAACCAAACCATTCTCTGATCTTATGAAAACACCAGTGTGCATTTGCATTTGTAATAATGATGTTCCATACAGTGGTCAAACTTCTTAAACTACTTTTTGAGAGAAGCAGTCCCACAGAGCCATCTGGCCTGACCAATAATATTAAGGGAAAACAGAATCTCATCTTCTTACCCTTACATGAATACTTTAACTCCAACCGTAGTCAGGTTGTGAAAGCTGCTGGACATCACAAAAGAAAACACTTCTCAGAGATCACATTCCTTTACTGTAAGCATGTTTATAAAGTACTTTGGTATTATTATAAAAATCCGCATAAAAACTATTAATTGACATCTAATATATTCACACACACACACACACATACACACATTATAATGACTTTATTGAAGCCTTATGTTAACTTGAAAGGCAGAGTATGCTGCTCTGAAAAGAAAGTCTGAACTTTTTATGCTATACCATCACTAGTACTTTTATTCCTCCAGGAGCCAGGAAAAGGTCAAGCAAACCTGCAAAATATTTTTCTTTTCATGAGGAAGGTTTCTCAGAATTTTTGCCAGGGCCTCACCTTAACTTTCTTCAAAAAGACATCATCTGATGGCACTACTAAATTTAAAGAAAAAGCAGAGAGGCAAAAAAACCCCCAAAAAACCAAAGAAAAATAACAACAACAACAAAAAATTAAAATCAGAGTTATTTTCCTGGATTAGTTATGGGGGGTTAACCATTGCCTTTATAATGTTGAGACTGAGAACATTAGAAACCACTAAAAATGTCTGAGAAATGTGAAATAGTAACAAATTAGGTAAAGTGGATTTTTGTGTGTAAAGGTTGTCAACCGTAAGATTTTTCACAAGTGTTTGCTAAAAGCCCCATCTCCTAAACCTTCTTGATAGTGTCAGAATCTAAGCATCCATCTATAAAAAATGCAAACATTAAAAGCTTTTTTTGTCATGGAGGAAAAATCCTCCAACACCTGAACATGTCACATGAAGGCATCGCAGAGTTTGACACCAATACAGAAAGGCAAACTGAAAAATGGCGTTGTATGTATATTCACATTTACACCTCTTATTAGCAGCTCATTGAATTTAGGATACCTTGAGTCTTAGTAAGTAGAATGGAATGACACAACATTGTCCACTGGCAGTTAGTGCAGTATCCCTTGTTGTTATTGCTGCCCCTTGCTTCCTTTCCACTTTATTCATACTTAAAACAGTAGTTTTATTCTGACTGCTTAGTGCCAACTTGACCTCCTCTTACACCTCCTCTAACGATTCAATGTTGCTGAGAAAAGTTTTCCTTCAGCCATGTGACAGGTGATTAGCATTTTAGCCATCAGTACCAATGTCAGGATGTCTTCACTTGAAGATGAACTGTTCTTTCTCACCTACCCTGCACTTCCCTTGCTAACAAATGCCAGCTGCATTTGGTATCAGTGGTGTGTGCCAGTTCTGGCACCCACACAGACAGAGGTGAAGGGGTTACATGGTGCAGGTCTGCCCAGCAGGTCTGTAACACATCAACAGTCCTGCTGCTTTTAGCAGGTGGATGTGCTCCCAGCCTCCAGCCCCCTTGGTTGGGGAAACCAGCCCAGGACTCCTGCTGCAGCTGCCAACAGAGGGGGGAAATCCCACCGAGGTCAGCAGGAGCAGGGCTAAGACCAACTTTCCACATCTTTTGCAATACATCAGAAATATCTCTGATGCTCTGAGGTCTGGCAAAATTCAGAAGCTAATTATCTAACATTTTGTTTCTAACACTTGTCACTGTTTTATTTTTATCCACAACTTTCAAGTGGACTGTGATTTTAATTAGCTTTTGCTAAAGAAGTATGTTGGAGAACTTGGAGTTTTAAAAAGGGGAGCCTCCTCCTTATGTGGGGTTTTCAATGCTTACTTGTCTCTACTAATTAGAAGTGCTTATAAATTAATTATAAACCTGCTTTACAAACCAGTAGGAGAAAAACTGTGTGCTATGCTGGATGTGATTAAGATATAAGAACAAAGAATTCAAGAGAAAACACAGTATTTTTATTGACTGACCCATCTTTCAGCCTTTTCCTTGTGAAATTAATTTTTCTTTATAAAAAGGCCTCCTGCTCTTTGTTGAATAAAGATATAGCTTTATTCGCAAATGGATTTTCGACTACTTTAAATCAACATTGCAATGAAAGCTTGAAATAAAAAAATCTCTTTATTGAGATTTTTCTCTCATAAAACCAGGAGTGTGGGATCAGAAAGTTCAAATAAGAAATAGCTTGTTATGGTAAGATGAATTCTCAATATTTTGTCATCTATTTCTGTTTGGATTTTTTTGTTTTTTACTGCGCTTCAAGAATTTTTAGGAAAAGGTCAAAATCAAAAGGAAAGGGAAAATCCATGGTTTTCTGCTTCATTATGGCGCCTGCCTTTTTGTTTATGACACTGATTGCTCAATGTTTTTAAAGCATCTCCTCCATCACTGAACTTAGCCTGAAAAACTGTTAGGACTCTTCTGCACACCTTTTCTTTCCCTTTAATGTTTTGGTGACTTCTCCATCTGATTCCTATCTTGTCACCTAATCTAGAGACCTGCTGTGTCAAAGGACACCAGCTCTCTGATGCTGCTTGAATCTGTTCTGCCTGAGCCTGAATACACAATGACCCAGCCCAGTGAAGTGAGCCAGGGCACAGCAAATCAGGTGCATCCCTGACCTGCTCCATGAAAGGCATCCATCTGACTGCTCAGCTTCCCTGTATTCTGAGAATGCCAACAAAAACACATATTCCTGATGTCTACTCTCCTTTTTCTCTTTTGGGACTTTGTGTGTTTTGTCACATTTAGAACTGAATGACAGAAATAACCTTTTCCTCCCACTAAGAAGGATAGCTTGACACAAAAAATTGACCTCGAGTCTTCTGTCTGAAGAAAGGACTTTTTGATGAAAAAGGGAAAGTTGGAAAGTACTTTGTGCCTTTTTATTAAATTTTGTGTGTATGTGTATGTTTTCTACTCTCTGCATTTCAAAACTTTGGCATGAATTTTGAAATGCAGAGAATAGAAAATTTCATGAATTTTGAACTTTGACATGGAACTGATAAGTTTTCTAAACTCTAAACCTGAAATGTATTTAAGTTTGCTATACACAGATCACACCACACACCTACTGCCTAATCCTGTCACTCATTGAGATGAAACATACCCACAAATACTCTTAACTCTTGCCCACTGAGAAGAGGTGAGACACAGTCGTAATGTAATGCATGCTTCTGCCACAACCACTCTTCCTCAGATATGGTTTCACAGTCAGTATTTTTATGTTTGTAAGTTGTATTTTTATTTCCACTTCCTCTTCAAAGACCTAGTGATCAATAATATTATGTTAATTTATTTTCAGACACTGCAGTGCTGTTTTGTCCTAATTCGTTCATGGCTGTTTAAAGCTGTTCCTGCATATTCTCTGTTTCCTCATTGTTTTCACTACTTTTTATTTCAGGAATGAACCTGAGCTGTCTCTTAGGGAAAGAATCTTCTCTGAATTTTCGTCTGAAATCAATGTGAACGCTGTTGATATTTTCAGACATGATTGGAAAAGAAACTGGTGACTTGTACTTCTATCACTTTAAAGATCTTTTCTGTATCAGCTTATAGTAGTTACTATTTTCCCATAAGTTTTAATACGATCTAGGTACTGATTGAAGTTTAATATGGCCTGTGTGAATTTAATATAGACTGCTTTTTAATTAAGAATCCTTAATATACTGTGTTAGTTGTTAGTATGATGATGCTTTGAACACATTCTTCCAACATGGTTTTCTTCAGGAGTGCCATAAAAAGGAATTATTTTAAGTCAAGAGAATTGATGTTTCACTTTTGTTTTCTGTAGTTTTTCGGGAAAAGATTTATTTGGAATTTTTTCTTACTGTCATCTGAGGCAGAATAGAGTTCCTTTACTTTGTCCAAGTGTTTAATTTTTAATTTCTTCTGTTTCTGAGTGATTCACAATGCATATATACAGGGGAATAGTACTTTAATATATATGCCTAACACAAAAATGCATTATTTGTTATCTATTAGCCTTACATAATAATTATTGACAAATACTTCTACTTTTTCTTTAGGATCTTACTTTTTAAACATTGTTCTCTTCTCACATATTAACTGCTCGGAATCATAACTACAAGAACCACAAGAAAAATTTAAAAATCCCAAGTATATTGTAGCTTCAGAGTTTCACTTAGGGGCATGACAGGGATGGGAAGATTTGATAATTTTGAGTGTTTAGCTTTTGCAATACTAAAAGCAGCATCATTACATAGTTGTGCTTAATGTTCCTGTGCATATCTGCAAATGAATATTCACTCTCACTGTGCTTCTATTTGGGCATCAGACAGTTTTATCCATGAAGTCTTAGTATGACATTCTTTCTCCACTTCTTTCTAATTATGAGGTTCAACAAAAGAGAATTAGTCTTGTAATTCTACTCAGGATTCATAATTTCAGAAAACCCTAGGTACAAACCTACATTTCAAATATCCTAATTTAAAAATGGACTGCTGTAATTATATGATCATTTCATTCCAAATCTGCATGGGACAGTAACTCAATAGAAAGCATGAAAAAAATTAATGAGAAGTTTAATTATAATAATATCATTAAATCCTAATAAGAGAAAAAGTCTAACTTTCTTTTAGCTTGGACACCTAATATAATTCTGTTACAGCATGTTAATGATATTTTCACAGTTTTTAGAGAAACTAATAATGTAATGGCAAAAGCTAGATAGTTTCATTTTCCTTCTCTTTCTTTTCCCTTTCTAGTATATGTAAATAAAAAGCAAAACCCCCATTCTTCTCATTGTAAATGTATGTGGACAAGACCTGATGCCATTTAATTCCTATTGGATGTACATTTTTCCGTCAATATTTAGCACTTCACCAGAAAATTTTAGCAATGATTGTATAACTTTTAACAAAAACATACTTTTCTTTTCAAAATTCTGGTCCTAAATACATTCATAGTGGCTGAAGGCAGGATCTTTGAGGTGCTTTGCCTTCTACTTTAAAGAGCAACATACAAATGATAACAGCCAAACTTCAGTTACCATGGCTACAGAATGGCAATTGCATTCATGCTTTATTTAGCAGATATCAGAATTTCCCTATTTTTTCCCATTTACAATCCAGATACTTTACAGAACTTATTTATAAAGAACACAACATTCCTGAACACACAGCCCTGCTGGTGACAAATGTTTAAACGTGGAGTGCATTAGTGCGGCATCAGACATTGTCAATAATGCATGCTCACCACCATTTAATTATTTTGAAAACATCTGTTGAAGTAAAATATGTTCCAGAGGGGAATAAAGAAGTCAAGTGCATTAGTGACTGTGTTAACCACATTTCACTCTGTAACACAGAAAACCCTAAAGGGAAGACCAGGATTCAAGGCCATCAGGAGAATGTTAAAATTCATCTTCACTTTTAGTCTTTGTAGCTAAAGAAGTGGCTTAGATAAATCTTTTGCTTAGGTTTGGTTTTTCAAAAATTTTTAAAATAGGACTAAGATCAGAACATGTAGTGGAAACCCTTTCTTATTTTTTCCATAGCACACCTCAATGTATGCCATTTATCTTCTGAGAGATTTTAAATAATTACTGATATATAGCGTGACACCATTTTACAAGTGAAGATTACTTTACTCTTAGCTCAGAGTAAGGAACAACAAATCCTTCCAGTGCTGGTGTCAGAGCCTGATGATGATAAGCTTATGTATGACTGTTTAAAATCTATCCAACTATTAACATTTCATCTTTTCGGCATTTTTCATAGATTGCTTAAGGAGGCCATGCAGGGTGCTTATTGAGATGCTGTCTGATATATTCCACTGGAATAATTCTCTCATTGTGCTCTTTTTGAGAATGACATTGACCAGCATCATCAACTTAATTTTGCAGGTCATAGCCAATAGTGCAAGGATCTGATTGATTTGTAGTCACGGTGTGCAGATATGGATATGTCACAGGCAGTATGAAGCAACAGTCTTAAATTATGTGGTCATGAATTCAGAAATGGATTCATGTTTCTCTAAAAGCTGCACAGAGAAGAAGGAGCCTTCTAATTCTATATAATTAATGGAACAGGCCAGCACGTCACACTCAGCAGTTAAACTTTCCTGGAAGTCCTCACACCTGAAGATTGCCTGAAGCCTCCAAAGAACAATGCAGAAGGTTCAAGCAAGATGATCACTGCGGGGCTGACAGCAGCACCCAGCAGGGAACAGTCAATGCTGACCTGAAGGGATCTGCATGTGGCTGAAAATACTACTAAAGGGGAAAATAAAGTTGCACTAAAACAGCAATAAGGGACAGCTTTGTGAAGAACAGGTGATACTTTGGTCATGGAGAGAAACTTCTGGTGAGGGAGGATGCATGAATCGTCAGAGAGAAGGAAAACTCATGTTGACGTGAGCAAAGAAGAAGACAGCAGCAGAAGGCACCAAAGGCTGCAGCGTGGTGTATTCCTGAGGTGGCAGAATTAGGCAGAGTCCTGCCTACAGTAATAAGCACAGTCCAGACTCCTTGGATCTCCTGGCTCAGGGAGAAGAGACTGGACTCAGTGTTCCAGGAGTGTTTGAGCCCACTTAAGGTGTAATTAATTTTCAGAAAGGTAAGTATGTGTATCTATTGACTGTAGAGGAAGCATGATTGATGAGATTCCTAACTGAGACCCAGTCATTAAACATTCAAAGTTGAGTGAGAGGAATCCAGGCTGGGAGTATAGGGGTTAATGGTCCTATATCTTTATCTCAGCAGGCAGCCAGTACTGGTGTTAATAGCAGGGAGCTCTCTGAGAGCCATTAGACGAATTTGAGGGAGCTCCACTGCTTTGTGGTCCCTTTCATCAGTCTCTTTAGTATGACAAATATCTTGAGGCTGCCTACCAGTCAGTTATTTTTAAAGGTGTGTGAAAGTGGATAGAAACATCTGTTTAAAGCCACCATTT
Organism: Trochalopteron elliotii; assembly: GCA_024734555.1. NCBI lineage: Eukaryota > Metazoa > Chordata > Aves > Passeriformes > Leiothrichidae > Trochalopteron > Trochalopteron elliotii. The sequence continues at coordinate 6,632,674 of JANPWX010000038.1, forward strand.
TGAACTGTCTTTTCAATGATGTGAAAAACATATCAACCTCATTTAAGCTGAGTATGCAGAGTGTCATTTTCACCAAGACATTTTTTTCCTGTCTTGATTTTTCATATGGATGGCTCATTTGTCCATGTAAACTAGATCTCCAACTGAGAAAAGAATATTGAACAAACTCCCAAGTCTTTCAGTGCATGTAAGTCTGGACTGCACAGCTTACAGCCACCCTTCACTCTAAGTTACAAACTAAAACTATGACTTACCTCATTTACCATATTTTTGAAAACATGAGAAGAAGCTTGTGGCTAGAATTTTTACATTCTCCCTAGTTCCCTCTGCAAATAGTTGAGGAGAGGATGGATTTTTCACCAAAACCTCCTGATCATCATAAATAAGTCAACACTAGAGAGAAGGTTTATACCAAGGGAAAAAACTGCATAGAAAGATAGTGGCAGAGACTCCAGTATACCATGGGCACAAGTTTAGTTCAGTGAACAAAGTCCCAGTTTGCGCTGGAAGAATGTTTCGAAGGAAAAGCTTTTGAAATATGCAATCACAGAGCCGGTAAAGAAACTACTGCTTTATTTACATGGTTGTGGAGATGATAAAACAGTGTTAGCAATACGCAATTCTTGAGTTCTGGGATTTAGCACTTTGCTTCTCTACTGTCTTTTTTCAAATCTCAACACATTGTTTTCAGAAATTTAATCCGTTATGCTTTATGTTGTACATACTATGAACAGTGTAGTCACATAGATATAGATATATATGTTGCAGCTGCTTATTTTCAACTGTTTGCTGTGTCTTCTTTATGTTATTTCAGCTTCTGAGGTTTTTGATGTCCTTTGAAATATGGCAGTTTAGAAATAGTTACAATAGACAACTGGCTGCATACAGTGTTTTTCTTCCTACTACTTCATATTGAAAATGCACTGTTTGTTGTTTAGTTCCAACTTTGAGTTCTTTAAAATGGAACAGTCAGAGAATACATGAAAGTTTCTGGCAGTTCTTCCTATGTGTAGTCAGTAAAAGAAAAAAAGTCTGCATATTTAACATAATTTAACAACTCTACAGCCTGAGCAATTATCCTAATAGCAGGGAACCAGGGCCTACTGGTAAATTTTATTCTCCCTTTGTCAGACTTGTTTCTTTGATATTAGTATCTAAATGCACACCACAGGGTGAAACTAGGCTTTATTAAAGGAGGGTCAGCATTCTGTTAATCTAATTTAAAAGCATTAAGGGGAGTAGAGGAGCATTAATTGATTTGTTGGGAGGGTTCTGACTCCAGCCAACCTGTTCTTGCTGTTTACATTCTCTCGTCATTTAGATGATATTGAAAAAAATGTACTTGAGCAGTGGTACAAAGTACATAATATTTTGTCTTCAATTTAAAAAATATTCTATAGCATATGTTGATACATAAAAAGTGAAGTAATTTGAAACATCATAAGTTTCAGTAATCAGTAAAGACTCAGTTTTAACAATGGTAAATAACTCTAGAAAAACTAGTTTTTAGCGCAAAGAAATTAAACTGTTTCAGTAGAATGGAGCAGGCTGCTTGCAGAAAGGAGAGCTACTTTCTGTATAAAAGTACTATGGCCATTACAATTGAAACAAGTGAGAAAAATATTCTTGTCGTTGCCCAGATATTTTTGGATAATGATTAAAATAATCGCGAACTTCAAATTGTGGACAGCTTCTACATTTTCTGGTGAAGTTTTTGCAGTTCCAATTCTAAAGTGTGTTTGGAGGACATGATCTTTTGTTTCATAATTTGTTTTTCCCCATGACTTATCTCCTCTCATCCTTTTCTTCTATATGCAACTTGAAAAGCTGAAAGAACAAAGAGAACTTTAGTAACAGCCTGGAGAGGAAAAAAAAGTATGGAATTAGTTCTCTGTGCATAAAAAGCACGGACACTCATTTTTTATGGATTCATACCAAAGATTGATGAAGTTGGCATTTAAGAAAGTGCAGTCTCTGATTGAAAATGTGATTGAAGTTTTCCCACAGTGGGAGTTTTTACTGGATTCCCTTCTGTGTGGATTCTCTCCACGTGAACCTTTTCTTCAGTGGGGACAATAATAAATGTCTAACAATGTTTATTTTGACAAGGCTTGTAGGAGTTATTCTCTCCAACAAATCTACTCCTCTGTCATATTTGGATGACTGTGGCCAATGAATGAAAACTTGCTGGATGGAACACAATTGTGCATACTCATGTGTAATAGTAATATTTGGTTGGGAGAGAAATGAAATACCTAAATATTTCCAAATTATAAATTAAAAAAAAATAAATATACTTTAAAAACCCGTGAAGAAAAATTTATCCTTGTAATTTTTATTGTATTTTCAGTTTCTTTGAGCAAAAATAATAATAAATTTTTTTCAAAGACTTCTAACCAAGAATTTTCAAATGCATAAGGTGCTTTACGAAGCACAAGCAGTAAAAAAAGATGCAAGATAATTTCACACATACATGGAAGCAGTTCTATATACTAGAGGAATTGATTAAGCTCTTGATTAAAATTATATCAATTGTCTGAAATTAATAGAACGAGTGAATTCACATTCTTACACAATGCGGTTTGTATAAGGGCAGCAATTTGAGCTACCAGAGAATATGACTTCCATTAGATATTGAGGACTTATTCAGACAGAATCCTAGAGGTTTTTGACAGAAATCCTTAAGGAGAGAAATAATCCTGAGAGAACTAGAACTCTTTCAGGGAAGGCTCCAGGTCTACTAAGATGAGGGTCAGTTGTCTGTACTAAAATTAATGAAACAGTTGTGCTCCTATACACGTTTTTAAGCCCCCTCATTTATGTGTTCCAGTGGCTCACCAAATCTCTGTGTGGTACCTAAACTTCCGTATAGATATGGCTGTAGTGGAGGAGACCACAACCCACAAGGACTGAGAAAGTAAAGACTTACCTGTGTCACTTGAGGGTTGTGACATACTGACAAGAATTTTCCTGGTGCTTGAAGCTGACTTTGTGGAGTTTTCTATTAAATATATCCCTAGCCAAAGCAATGAAGGATACAAAAAATGAGGCATTTGTGAGATATAATCACAGTCACAGTAATTCACTCTGTCCTGGCTATAATAAAAGCACTCATCTTTAATAAAGGTTTCCAGCAGTCAGCTTAAGAACTCAAATCTCATGCACTGACTGTAGGCAGTGCCCTTCTCAAGGAGTCTGAGGAGCTGCTGCTGCTCTTCAGGTGACTCGAGGAGGAGTGTGGAGAGAGGGTTAGCAAATGTTTGTCTGGAAACCACAAACAGTATGAGGAAGGTCAGATCCCAGAGTTTTACTGTCCCAGCAGTATCTAGGCTGCTACTTTTTGCTCTTTGCACTGTACACTGTGCCATGTACACTGGCACAATGGTGCATCCTTTCTGAGAGCAAAGTGAGAGTAACTACTGAGAACACTGGGAGTCTCTGGAGTTAGTGCACCCCTTGTCTTGTGCCTGCTCTGGGCCTCAGCCCCTTGAAGTTATCTCCCACTGCACAATAAAGAGAATGTCCAACCAGAAATCTGCCCCTTCATGAAAGACATTCAGCTGTCCCTCTTAGCCTGGGGTAGGAAGAGGCTGATTCACTTCTTTCTCAGCCCTGCCTTGCAGAGTCACTTGGTCTGGAATTCTGATTGCTTCAATTGGTCTCAATAATAGCTATAATTAAATACTGAAAATCCATGCTGGAAAGAAGACATTTTGGGAATAAATGTGATGATCTACTCTGGTAGATATCTCTTGAGAAAGTGAAGTTATGCACCTGCAATTCATACTCTACAGAGATCAAATTTAATTTAATTAATAGCTTCTCAATTCTTCTCACATAAAATAGTTCTGGGAATATCTGCCTTTTTTATCATCTTGTTTCTGAGTTATTTGGGAAAAAAAATAAAATGTAACATAATGAATGCTAAAACACAGGATCTGCAAACACCTCTTTCAAGTATTTCGGCTTTTCAACTTCAACCAGGTCACTTTTTATTTAAATTCTGTATTTTTTTATGTCTGCCTTAATATACAGCAACATTTGCTTTTCATGTTTATATAATGAGAATGTCACTGCCAAATAAACTGGTTAAAAAAAATCATACTTTTTGATTTTTGCAACCTTGAAATTGTTTTCATTTCTGTTTTCTTAAATTGTTTGCATATTTAAAAGAGGGCAAAACTCACAAGCTGACAGCCTGCTTTCCTGCAGGAACAAACAGAGGACAGAGATTGTCATGCTAAAGTCATTTCAAAGTATCTGAAGGTTCAGGCTCAGACACTTAACTTGGAATGGGAATACCCCAGTTAAGCACTGCATTTGAAGTTCTTCCATCTTTTGTACTTTTATTACATTATTCTAAATGAAATCTGGGAAAACTAGAAGAGATCACTTAAAAAAGCAAAATCCTTCTCCCCCCACCTCTAAAAGCAGTGTATTTTGAAGATCCCTCCACTCTTTTTTCCTCTAGAAGCCATACTTCTTCAATAATTCAGGAAAAGCAAGAACCAGCAGATCTTACAGCATATTTGATGTGCCAGCAAACAGGCTGGAGATTGTTTCATTTCAATTAGCCCCTTTGTTGCAAACAAAAGACTGACAAACACACTGAGAGAGGGACAGGCATATGGCACTTTTACTTTCCACTTTGCTTTTTATTTGATGATAGTTCTCTTATCACAGCCTCTCACCAATTCCCCTGCCTGGTGCCCGCTTCCTCCTTTGCCATACTTTATCTACCATTGTTCCTCTTGTATCGTCTTACTTGGGATCAAGTGATTCTCTTCAGCACAAAAATAAGAAGACGTATTCTTTTTCAGCCTCTTCTGATCTCCCAGGCTAATTGGCTCAGGTGTAAACCAAGCCAGCAGGGCTGTGACTTTGATGTGACACTTTAGAGCAGCGCACCTGGTAACATCCCTGTTTGTGTGTCAAATACCAGCCGGCCTTGCCTGCTGCTCAAACCCAGCTAATAAAAACGCTAGTAATCACGTTGTATTACAAGGCTCAAATTCATGCTGTTACTTTATTGCAAGGTTGTCATTAATTTTGCAGGGTGAACCTGGAATCCGATCCGACCTGTTTTTAATGAGTGTGGGTCTGTGTGGAAATGTGTAAGTGAGTGACAGAAAGGTGACTGCCAGCTGTTTCTTCTTTACATATGGTGTTACCCCTTTGCTTTGATCAATAATGCTGTTTCACTTTAAAAAGAAACTCATTTTGTAAGGATGCAGAAGAGGGGCCTTCCTACCTCCCTCGTCCCAGTGGTTTACTTGTAAAGTATACACAATTAGGGAAAGGTCAGTCAACAGTAAGTAATACCTTACTGTTTCGCTAGAGATTGTTTCCCTCTTTTGGACCCGTCGTTTAACAGTTGTCTTATTATTGTTGCCTGCAATGGTATTTGGTAGAATTACAAATCTGAGTAAAGTCTAGGAAAAATTTTTAAAAGTGAGCAAAAGAATGAAACATCTGAAATTAATCTATCAAAATTCTTCTGAATCACAAAGACTCTTTTTAACTGTTGTCCGGTACCAATGAAGTTATTCTTGCATATAATTATAAAACTATGCATATGTATGTGCATATCCATCTTTGCATTTAAAATAGAAAGTATTTGCTTTTTTTATTGTGGGGAAAATATTAAATCTTCCCATATTGTGCAACTATATCCATAAATTTCTGCAACATTTAACAAAGATGTTTTCAAAAATTGATCAGCCAGGAACCACTAAAATTTGTAGTTGTAAGCTAGGAATGCAGGATAACGATAAGATCTTACTTTTAGATATAAAAAAATTTTATCAAATGATTTTTGATCATTGCTGTTAATCGTTATGGTCATAATGGAAAAATATTTTTGAATGCTAAAATAGATAGACATACATTTTGTAGAAACCAAAATGTATAAGAACTTGGAACAATGTAGCTCCTAATTAATTAACAAAACAGATTAATTGTCTTTTTGAAATTGAATTAAAATTATAAATAATTTCTGGAGATATTGGGGAAAAAATCTAAATTTTCTAAATTGAAAATTAAAAGGAAAAAAACATTGAAGCTGGAGAAAATATGCATTAAATGTTTCTTTAATTTTCCTTTTTTTTCATTCATAGAACATAGGTTTTGAACTTTCAGTTTTACAGCATAGCCAGCAGTCCTCAGAAGAATACTGGAAATTAACAGCTCAAACTGAGCTCCTCAGAATCACAAAGTGAGCCATTTAGTGCTCTATCTGCACTGCAGGCATTGTTGTCTTAATAACTAATACAAACCTGTCAGATTTTCCCAAAACACAGGTGCTTTGTACTGCCATAAATAAGTCCCTGTAAGTTAAAATTCATTAAGCTTATAGAAAATAACTATAAATTCACAATGCCTAGGACATATGTTTTTTTAAGTATGAAAATAATAGTGGTTCACATAAAGAGTTTCTTTGTTAAAATTTCCCCAAATTTTGCAAACAATAATTCGGCTTAGTTGTATCCAATGTTTTCTTGAATTATCTATATAAAAGGACTGAAAAGCACACTAAGGGTACATATGGCAAACCAACTGAAAAAAGCTCTCAGACATTACATGTAAAACCAGAGAAGATGAAGCAAAACAATTTTGCACAACTTTTGCATCTTCAATACACTCATGATGATGTCAGAAGTGCAAAAGTAAAGCAATCCATCTAATTAAAAATAATTCAAAGTGTGCATAAATACATAACTAGTAAAAAGAAGAAACTTGAAGCACACGCAACAAGAAGACGAAAACAGTTAAGCACAGCTTTGAAATGCATGCTTAGAGGCCTTTGTTGCCTGTCCATTTTAGGTGACTTGATCTGTAGGTTACATCCTTTTCAGACCACTTTGTTATTAGAAATAGAATGAGAAGTTGGAGGTAGCTCAAAGGAATGCAAAGAAAAATATTAATTGATAGATAGAAGTGATTATTTTCATGTCCTTAGGGCAATAGAAGTATTTAGGATTTTGCACTAGTTTCCTGTATTGACTTCAGCAAGAACATTAAGAGACTCTCACAGAAATGGCCACAGACTGGTGTCAGGCAAAAATCAGAGTCACAATTGGGGGATAGTTTGGGGAACCAAGAGCAAAACATTAACTATTACCCTAGATAGTTAACAAAATTTGCCTAAAAAGAAAATGTTTCTTTGCTGTTTGACTTCCACCCTACTGAAAGCTTCTTAATCCACACTTTTAAACTTGTACAGAAAAATCCAGTGATGAAGAAATAATGGAAAGACACAATTTCTGTCCCACTTTCCTGTTGAGAGGTCTGGGACAATTGAAATCACTGAGTTCAGTGATATTGTGCTTCTTATCTTTCCAGAGGAAATTTCCAAGAAGAGTGTGACAAACTTTTAACATCATTGTAAATATACATGCATTTATTGAAGTAAATTTGAAAAATAGGTTGGGGAGAAAATTCATTTTAGTAATAGCTATTCTGCCTCCTCCAACAAATGTCCAGCCCTACCCATTCCTTAAAAGCATGCTTTACTATATTATTTGCATCAGTCTGTCCTTTATTTGCTTGTCCATTTTAATGAAAAACTTGTCTCACTGCTTTCTTTGGAGTAACCATCAGAAACAAAAGGAGCCAGCTCTGTCTAGTTTTTCTGGTTAACTGAAATCTGCAAGATGAAACTCCATTCCCTAGTACAGAAATTCCCTAATAACCCAGAAATGTATGTTTGTGTAAGATTTTCTGTTCTCTTTTGCTTTTCTTGCTTGCTTTGTTTTCCTTCTTTTTCTAAAGGTAAGAAACTTTATTTTGATCTACCTCCCACCATTGACCTGGTAACATACCATCTTATTTTCTTCCCTGTTTGATTTTCATCACTACCCCTTATCTATTTTCATCACTTTCTTTTATCTATTTTACGAAATATATGCACAACTCTTTTACTCTAAAGCCTAACCAAGCAGTGGTCTATCCCAGTCTTCACAAAGATTGTTTGGTTTTGACTTCTTGGCTCTGAGTGCCAGCCAGAACAGTCCACTGTTAGGTCAGTGACATCTGCAGATATTGAAGTAACCACAGAAAATTTTTGCTCTTGTTCTGCAATAAAAAGCCTTTCTGCAGATTTTATGTCAAATTTCTGTTACCCTCCTTTGGATGACTGGCTCAAGTGCAATCCTGGGAGGGAGGGAAGGAGGGAGGGCAGAAGACGCTGCTTCTTTCTTTTGAGAGCAAATGAATATGCTGGGGCAGAAAGGTTTGGAGACCTCAGGGCGTGGTGGAAAAAACCATGAATCTGGGAGCATATAACTCCAGCAGAGAGATTGGGAGACCACAGGAAAGAGCAAGGATCAAACAAGCAGGCTTCTAAAGAGATGAAAATAATGTAGCAGGAGCTAGAGGGAATGAAGCCAGAGCTTGCTGCAACTCACCTCTGAATTGCTTGCCTAGGAGAAAGACACAAAGAACAGGCAGATAGCTTGTTGTAGAAACCATTTTCATTTCTATTCTGTCTTCCGTGCTTGCTTTGAGCTCACTCAAAGGACACTTTTTGCAATTATTATGAAGATTATTATTAAGAGTGTCACTAATAGAATCATCAGAAGCCTTTTGGTCTCTTTAAAGAGCTTCTTTTCAGAGATCATGTAGGTAGATCCACTTTAAGATTTCAGTCCATATGAAGTCTTGCCACAGGAGCACATCAGACTAGCCAGATGGCAGACAAAAGAGTATCCTACCTTGGCTCAATATTCAGATCTGTTTCTTTTAAAAACATTGTTACATTTTTATCTGCTTTGTCTTGTGTATCTCTTGAATATTCAGATAGATTGTGGTTAGTTTTCTGTTCTACCTCACAAAATTTATGAAGGATCTTAAGAAATAAAGAAAAAAAATGAGGGAGGTGACCTTACATGAGGGCAAGCAGAGTACCTACTGTTAGCTTTCCTGCTAAACAGCTTCTGACTTCAGTCTAACCACAGTGTGTTCTACGTGCATCAGTATGTCTTTTAAGAAAAAACAGATTGTTATAGCCAATTTATTACCTACTCCATTCCCATTTATATGGCCTGATGACCAATAAGACTGCGCTTGACATTTTTTAAAGAACAGTGTGAGTTTTTTGTAACAGAAACATTCTTTCTGTTAGTTATGGAATCATCTTCTGAGGTCTTTGAACCCTCTGATGGTTGTAACAAATCTACGCATTTAACCAATCCATCATGTATTACTTTCTTATTATTTTCATTTTCAGTGCATGATTCTGCCTCTGAAAAGATGAGTCTCATTATATTTTTATAACTTATTTATAATTAGTGCATTGAATAAAGATCATGATATTTCCTTACAGAATAAAATGTGATTAGAATCTGAATTTCTTTTTTGGCATTTTTTTCATATTATTGTCATTCTAGTATAGCCTGCCTTGCATACTAACTCCCAAGTTTTGGTATTTGATGCCAAACTAATCTGTAACTTTACCTTACCTCCAGAACTTGAAGCAGTCTTTAATTTTATGTTCCTTGCATTTACTCTTTTCCATAATATGTAAAAATTCACACCACCCCTTTAAAAAAAAAAAATTAACAGCTGCTTAAACCAAACAGCAAGCTGGATAAAGCTGTGATGCAGTACTGATTTTATCAGAGAATCCATGAAATTTCCCAAACACATAATTTACTTTTCTTTTGGTAGCTTCTGTTTTTTCAGGCTTGTTATTTCTTATTTTAATTTCATATTCTGCTACTGTGTCTCAGTGACTCATCTTGTTCTTTGGATTAATTTTTTGTGTGTTTTATTATTATGAGGATATTTCTTCTGTTTTGTTTCTTCTTTACATTTAAGTCAGTTTGTATTTCCTGCTTCAAGAAAGTCCTTAAGGTCATCCATTTCCTTCTCTACCCTAAAGCTATCTACAACAGATCATGGAACATTTGTTCCCCTCTTCTCTCCAAAGTAGTTTCTTTTTTTTGGTTCTATTTGTAGAAACGATTCAAAGGTTTACAGTCATATTAAAACTTTCAGATCTGAGAGTATTTTTCTTTGTTTTTCATGATTGTTTCTTCCATTTTCTAAGAATTCTCTGGTTGTTTCCTTCCACTTCACATTTTTAATTTAAACCAGAAACCTGCTGCTACTTGCTCGGCTTTGGTTAGATTTTTTATTGTGCTAACTCCTCTAAGTAGACTTAAGTTTATGAAATTGTATCTCTTTAGACATTAATTTAGCTAAGCTTCTCTTTTTTTCTGTAGTATATGTTGTTTCCCACTCTGCCAGCTGGCTGTAGGTGGCTCTGTATCCCTTATAAGATTTAAGTCCAGCCACTGCTTTCAGAATTAATCAGGCTAGATTTTTTTTTCGTGAAGCTAAAATTTTTCAATAAAAGATACTTTTGTTAAAAAACAATTTCACTTCTTGTAAGTCAGCCAAAGGCATTTCTTGATGACCTTTCCCAGGTACTCATTGTCTTTTGTCAATGTTTCATCCTTACTGGAATTTTCATTCTGCGTCTGCTTTCATTTCCATCACATTTTTTTTCCTTCTGCTTTTTTTGAAGATTAAATACTGCTGTTCCTGTATTGTAGATTATTGCCTTGAAATTCACAATGCCCTTTTTCTTTTCTTCTAGCTCATTACACATAATACATCTGAAGGAATAGTACGAAGTTCTTTAACCTCTAGTTCTGCTACATCTTTACTTTCATACATGATAGGGCTGATCATATAGCTAGAGGTGAATGCTATCTTCAGAGTATAGTAAAACACCATAATTTTTGGTATTTTCTGATGCCATTCGCATGCATACATTTTGTTGAGTAACTTTGATGCTGCTGAAGTTTAAGCTATGATCCTCTTTAGCCACTCAGACTGAAATGAATCTTTTCTTGACCTGATACAATTAATTAGGAATGCATTAACATTACAGTAGGTTTCTGCAATGTATTTTATCCATAGAGGTTGATTTTAATTTTCTAGTTCATTTTTCCTGATCACTTTACCTGATTAACTTGTTCCAAATATTTGAGTTCAGAGATCATTGTGAGGATAAACTTGAAATAACTTTGTGGTATTTTGCTTCTCTCCTTCTCCAGATCATTAGAATACAAATGAACAGTGCTGATCTTTGGGCAGGACACTGAGGCATCTTGATTTCACTCTTTTCTCTGCTGTGAAACTTGTAATTTATTGCCCTTCCTCCCATCGGTGGTGCCACTTGTGCAACATTGTCTTTAGCAAGAGAGTCTTTTCCCAAAGACTGTGAAGGTTCTTACATACTGCTTTAGGCAGTTCTTTTTCCACTGCTTTGTCAATACTTTCAAGCAATCTTAATGCATTTTTTGTACCCTCACTTGTACCTCTCCTCATACACAAGTGTTCTGTATTAAGTCCTGCCTTACTTTGCTCAGCTACCTCCTAACCTTGGTTTCATGTAATTACCTTCACAAATAGACCGTTTCAACTCTCTTTATGTAGGATTCCTCTTTTGTTTTGACCTGGCCTTCCCTGACCTGATTTCTGTGAGGTCAAGAGCTGTTCTGAAATCCCATTAATCCCAGCCAAGATTGCACCACATCTGGCTATCAGTATTGGGTTAGCTGCTGTCTGCAAATACTGCATGATTGGCTGTTTCTGTAAAGTGACACAGAAAATCTTGTATACTAAGAATTTTGAAAAAACTAAAGAACAGATGGGCTAAGACTCAAACATTTGAAAAGGTTCACGAATGTCAAACTTTTCCCTCTCTTACTTATATTCCCCTCCCCATAAAAACATTGAAAAAGAGTGATTTTTGAAAATATGTCTTGAAGTAAAATATTGTAGTAACCAAGATGCTTGACAACTTACAAAATCCATTATGAATTCCCTGGAATTAAAATGTTTAAGGATAAATGTAAAGAGAGTTAACAAAAAAATCTTCAGGAATGTAAATATGTAGTTTGGACATTCAGACTACTCTAACTCTGTCTTTTTAGTGAGGTCATAAAGCTGTTAAAGACATGGGAGATTATTTTCCTTTCTTTTTCTATTTTTTTTCAAGTGCCCCACATTGGAGGTAAGGAAGGAAAGTCACTCAGAAAAGTTCTTATTATTTCCAGTGGAAGTCAAACCATTTTGCCTTGTAATATCTGGAACAGAAGTTTTATCCTGAATATATATCTAAGAACTGAGAGAAAAAAGGCCTTATGCTTCAGAGTCTTTCACCAATAGGAAAATGCATTATATCTGCTGACAATATCAAGGCATTATTTAACATTTTTTTTTTCTTTTTTTTTCTGAGACCTTAGCATTACATCAGCTCATTTGGATCAGCTCAGTTGTTCATTAGCATCACTAGCTCCCATCCAATATTGTCTGGGGGAAGCACTGAAGAAGAAAGTAAAAGAGGACAAAGTGTGCAGTAACGTGCTCATTTCTATTTCCAGCTTTCAGAGGAAAGCTGAGCTACTGCTCAAGCTTTAATAACGCTTGAGGAACCTCCTTTCCCATGAAGCTGCCTAACTGCATTTTAACTCACACAGACTTTTGAAATGCAAAACATCCTGTGGCAGTAAGCTTCAGGTCAGTAGGGAAGAGGTGAGTTCATTTTCTAATTTTATATATATCCTTGGAAGATGCACTTGGAAGAAATAGATGAGATATTGTTTCTGATAGAGAGACTTACTCTCACTGAGAAAGACAAAAATAAACTTATCTTCAAAAGTTAAAAAGACAATTTATATTTTAGAAACCTGAGAGGAGAATGTTAATACCAGGTAGAGCAAGAAGTTGAGGGGAGTTGGACAAAAAAAATACCAGGTAGACCAGGAAGTTGAGGGGAGTTGGACAAAAAACTGCATCTTGATTCCTTTGTTTTTTCTTTCTTTTTGTTGTTTCACTGAAAAGCTGTGATAAAAACTAATTCTTTTTACACTTTTACCATGTGTTGCACTGCGGTTGGGACAATTTCTTTTTCCTAGATTCACCTTACTTTATCTGGAGAGAAAACAATCAACTTTTTTCTGCCTTGGCTTGTTTATCCTTATAAAAGTGTCATGCTTACAGAACAGTTCCCTGACCAGCCTGTTTATAATTTCTTTCTCATCTGGCCTGACTCTAGTTTTAGTATGGGATCAGTGGGTGTGATATGTTTGGAGAAGATTTTGTGTGTTCCTTTCTTGAAACACCTTGCATTATCAGTAGAAGTTATAGTTTGCAAAAACACCTACCTATCTTTTTTTACTGAAACAGGTATTTTTCACAAAGACTTGTTTCTTAATCCAGTGGGGGAACCAATTTGGTTTTTTTCCTATCTGCCCTCTGACCTTTGACTTGCCTGTCATACATAATCCTTCCTGATGAGGAATGTCCCACTGAATCACTTTTCTACTCAGTGAAATGTAAAATAATTTTTACTCTACAACAGGAACGATTGCTAGGTCAGGATGCATTGTTTTAAAAAACAGGTCCTTAGATAAATGGCATATGATATGATATCACATCATATATCATATCATATATCATATAATACATATATCATATCATATCATATCATATCATATCATATCATATCATATCATATCCTATCATATCATATCATATCATATATGATGGCAACAAGAAAGTGCTAACATAATGAGATTTTCTGAGTTTTTTTGGGAGAAAACAACAGTGAAGTTCTTTCCTCACTCCCCAGAGAAGAAGGAGATGGTGAAAAGGTCCAACAGGGCACATTTACCATAGAAAACGCCCATGGCTGGCACATACTGGTAAGTAGGCCAGGTCAAACCAGTGAGGTGAGAGATTGAAGGGGCCTCGATGCTGAGTGACAACAGAGAGATGGAGCTAACAACTAGTACAGGGAACTGACTGGTAAGCACTGAGCATTATGCTTCACAGAATGGGAAAGTTGGTCAGATGGATCAGGAAACATGAACCCAAAAGTGTGGCACATAAACCAGGCCACCAGGTTAGGAGCTTTTGCCTCATCTCTTCAATGGGACATAGGAAAATTCCAGGGTCACGTGTTCCAGTCTCATTGCTTCTGATATTCCAGCAAGAACTCCAGACCATTTTAGTTCATTTCCAGAGTTCATGTAAAAGGTGCCTTTGCTAACCTGCTACCAGTAAGTACAGTCAGCTTACCCTTGGCTCCTCACAAGATAGCAAACCATGAATTGACAAGGAGTCAAAAAAAAGACTGGCAGAGGCAGAGGCAATCCTGCATTATTCTCTGCCATCTTTTGGTTCAGCTATGTTTCATGACACACTGGAAACTCTCTAATACCATATAGGAGGTAGTAAAACATAATTTGATGGTTTGCTACTACAAAGAAGTGTGTGAAATTATAATTCACAAGAGTATTCTGGAGAATGTTAATCTGTCTTTGTCTCATCACCTCAGCTGTAGACCAAATAACCTATGGCTGGCATGAAAAACTATTGGCATAAAATATGTCTGACTGAAGCAAAAAAAGTAATGAGTAGTACCATTTTGTAATTTGTGGTTCCCTGAGACAGAGTAGAGTTAAGGGGCTTTGAGTCAAGTACACTTTGAAAGACCAAGAGTGTATTGCTAGTCGGAAAAATAATTGCCTGGTCAAGTGGATATATTCCCAGATTTGAAAAAAATGCAGTTGATGATAAAAACAAGGAAGTTGTGAATGCTACAGTCTTGTGAAATGCTGACCATCAAGAAGCTGAGTTCACCAGAACTTCTGAAGCAGAACTACCTCTCAGTTCCCAAGACTGAACACCAAGCTGCCAATATCTTGTTACCTGAGTTGTGTCTGTCTCCAATAAGTTTTTAGAAGACAGTTTTACTTGTCATCTAATTAGTTAACTGTTGTCTAGACTTAACACTCTGTCAACAGACAGATTTGTTGTCTCTGAGTGGTAGCAGAAGTCAAGCAAACTGAGATGGATAAGGCTTCTATAACCTTCCAATCCAAATGAGTAAATGCCCGTTGTCTTTGCCAGGCAGTGGCATCATGTTATTTCCAAACCTCCCCCTTTTGCTCTCCCAGAAGAGACTAAAAGACAGAGCAATAAACCCCATATATCTCTCTATCTTTCAAGAGGGACATTACAGCTACTTAAGTCACATCAGGTTGCACACTAGCAGTTAGAATGATGGCCAGTATCAGTCAGAAAGATGTCTGAGCCTTAAGCCAAGACTAAATGATGATTTCCAGCTCAAGACTCTCTGGTTGATATGCTGAAATACTTTGTCTTGCAGTGTTGCAGAGAATTTCTGGTATTATAGTCTTTTCCTCCCATAAAATTTTTAATATAATCTTTCTTTTCAGCAGAAAACATGTTTAAAATTTCAAAAGAGAATGTGCTGAAGGAAAGCATTCATCAGCCCTAGAAGAAAAATCAGTTTGGCTTTTCCCCCAGCTATTTCCTTAGTTGTTTATTTTGTCAGGCCTTTGCTCTGTCAGTGGGTGATACTCTCTGCCCTCTTGACTGTATGAGCAAGCACGGTAGCACCTAAGCCACGGTGCCCAGTGCTGTGTACCTTGAGCCACTGCTAAGTGACAGCACCAGAACTTGTGTGGCCATATCATCAGAGCAGGGAAGTGGATCTAGTCTAACAGCTTAGCAGTGTACCTGTTCTCTTTCTGGTGTCTAAACCTACAAAGCTGGTGGTGCTGTATGTCATTTTTTCCTTTATCTCTGTTGACAAAGAAACCTTGGTCATGCTTTATGTTTCTTAATTGTCTCATGTTTACACTCACAGCTCTTCTAGTCTCTGGTTTACTAAAATAATTTTGTAATTTTATTTATGCTTTTAAATAGTTGCCTTTATGATTAAGTACTCACCATCCTATATTTCTTGCTAGAAGTATCATGCTGGTGTTTGCTTGTCTTCTACTCTAGGTGCATAGTTATATGTATATTTCATGAAAACTTCTGCAGGTTTTAGAAATACCTTGTCCACTAAATCTGGTAATCTGGTGGGTCTATTTTTCCTGTCTTTACTATAGGGGCTGTCGTAATCAACTGGAATTGTAGTAATAGCATCTGCATCACAGAAATGATTTGGACAGGTGCAATGTGCCAATTAAAACATAAATAAACACAAAATGCTTAGATTCACTCCAGCAGCCTAATTTTTTTTCTCAATCCTAAAGTCAATTTGCAATTAATTTAATACTAAAGCAGAAATGACAGATGATCTAATTGTTTATGTGGTACAAGTTTAGAAAGACATTAGACTACCATTCTGGAGAACTGTTGCACATAATTGCTCAGGTGTTCAGAACACATTTCATTCCCCCTGCTGTGCAAGGACTTCTGTTCCTGGATTTTCTTTCTATGGTTCACCCAGAAGTGGGACTAAAAAGAGAAACCTAATGATAATGAATTGAATTGTTCACATCTAAAGGGGGCCGATTGGCAGGATGCCGGAAAAAAAGAGATCCCTGACGATGGTTAAAAAAACAAAAGTAATTGGATTACAAAAAGAAAATAAGATAAACATTCATTAAAATTACAGTAACAGACTGTGATTAATGAGCATATACAAGTGCAAACAGCACATATTCTTTAGGCCCTGCAAGGCCTACATCCAGTGGTATAATTAATAATTTTTAATTGTTTGGTAAGTAATTGTTATGTTCTTCCCTGTTCAAAAGATGTGAACTTGTTTTCCCTAACCTGATTTTATCTGTGACTACTGTGGAGTCATCAAAGGTATTGTAATTGGTAATAAAGTTCAACCTGCCCTCTTTTTGACTATGAAATTTGAGTTTATGTTCTGCTGAGGAAAATCATCACAGAACTTGAAAGGATGCACCATGGAAGAAAGTTCCATGTATCCATTCTTCCTTACATGGTAAAAAAAATTCCATACTTGAAAGTCAGAATGTTTAAAGGTGATTAAAACACATACCTTTGTACATTAGTAGGAAATTTTAACTCTTATGGTTACATAGGCATGTTCAGCAAAATCTGGTTTTGAGTTCAAATACTCTGATGGACTGGAGATAAAATCAACCAGAAGCGTGTATTTGAGTTTTGTTTAAGGACTAAGAGGACTTAGTGTAGCTTTTTGGAAGTCCTCCAAATACTTTGAAAGCAATGGTAGCTGTAGATCCAGGCCTAAGCCACAAAACTGCATGTGAGAAGCAAGCTGACAACTTTTCCAGTCCTTTGGTTCCAAGTTCCTTAACAACATTTTTCAAGAGCTCCCAACTGAGAGCAAGAGAGCAGGTGGTGCCTATCTATCTACCACACTCAGAAACAGTGACCATTTTAAGGGTCTTAAGTTCAGCATCTCGCTCCCTGAATGACTGCTTAGCAGGCTGCCTACAGGATGCCATAGTGCTGTTCCAGTGCAGGAAAACTCTGCAGGCTTTTGGAAGTATCTCTGAATAAACAGGAGGTACAGGAGGGGAAGAAGAGTGACTTTGAGGAAACTAACAGAAACAGTGCTCACAAATTTGGAGTCCTGTAGGAGAAGCTCTGGAGAGGAGTATATCCATCCCATGGAGTCCTTGGGAGACTGCTGCACTCCTCATGGTCCACGGCAATCTCTCTCAGTCACTGCACTAAAAGATGGTCAAGTTTTCCAGGTGCTGGCAGCCCATGGCTGTGTTTCAATGGCTGAATTTGGTATACACATTAAAACACTGGGAATTTTGCAGACCGCCTTCCCAAATATCCTATCCCCCTCTGACCAAAATCAATGAGGAGCATCAGTGTCAAACGGTTATCAGTCAACAGCATCAAAATTATTGTTCCTTAAGGTTGCCTTTCAGAAAGTTTTCATCCCTAGTGCCAGTGGATGTGGCATTGATATTTTTACCCGGCAGGTGTGGCTGATCTCAGAATCTACCATGACTCTTCATTATGAAACAGCTCATCTGATTTCCAGACCCAAGAAGGAAACCTCTGATGCTTTTTTTTTTTCAGTAAGTATTTGCCTTAAGAGATGGCTGTATTTGGCATCAGTGGTATCTTCCCAGACTTGCATTTGTTTAGTGCTCTCAGATGAAGCTATAAATTTCAGTGCTTGTGGTAGCACAAATTTACTATTAAGATAGGCAAATTATGTATTGTCCTGTTTAAAAAAAAAAAAAAAGGTGAAACTATGGAAACTCCTCTAAAACTTAGTCACTTAAAAATGGTGTCCTCTCACTTCTAAAGAGAATTTTCATCATAATTGAAAAATCTAGCTTTTGGACACAATTTTTAATGAAGAGATTGATGTCCATCTTCCTTCTCTCTTCTTTAACTCAAAAAGGCAAATATAAAGCAAAGGTATTTCAATACCTCTTATGCTCAGGAGAAATGAGAATAGCCTTGTGAAGCTGAGAGAAGAAATGTATGTCTTGAAGGGTTTGAAAGGAAAAGGCCTATCTCTAGGGGACAGGACCTGAAGAATCAGCTCAGGTTTTAGATTGAAAAAAGCCTACAGCAAGGTCGTTGGTGGATTTTACAACAATTTTTCTTAACGTCTTGAATTTTGAAAGGTGCATGTAGATTTCTTTTATGTGTTATTTACATCTTTATAGTTGTGCTAGGAGGTGTAAAGCTTACATTCCTGTCCTGTGCGGTAGAGTACCAGGTGAGATCATACGGTATTATAGAGCGTTAGAGACAGATTTTTTGTTCTTATTTCCTTTATCATAGCAGAATCCCTCTCCAGAGATTCAGACCTACTATGTTCTTTGGGGCACAGAGGTTCTTGCAACTTCTCCTTATTGTCTGGATGAGGGGAGAGAGAGAGAGAGGAGAACATGGGGAAGGTGGACATGGCTCAGTTTTCTCTTTACATGTGCAAAATTAGTGGTGTGGTAGAAAGTCTTTGATCAAGTGTTGTAAACATCCACTACTTTCAACCAGAAAGCTAGTCATGATGAAAAGTCATCACAGCTCTGTGAAAACACAAATGTTGTTATTATTGAGAGTTTCCTCTTTTATGATCCCATTTTTGTCAGTTATAACCCAGGCATTGTTCTGTATCAGACAGTATCTTCACTGTTTCTAGTCAGTATTTTCCTTTCCAACTACAGTGCACTTTGCATGATTCCTGATGTAGCCATAGTAATCCCACAGGGATACTAAGAACAAGCAGCTAACATTAGCACTTAAGTGGTTTCCCCAATAAGGTTAATTTTAATTAGTTAAATGGATCAAAGTATTTTTGAAAACTTTTAAAAATCTAGATAACATTTGTCCACTGCGGGTAAAGGTGTTACAATCTTAATCTTAGTGCTTTAGGAAAAAATGTTTAAAAAAAAATTAAAATAAAATCTTAATTTTAATTCCATCAAGACACACTCACAAAATATTTCTCACAGAGGGATGACATTGCTTATACTTTAAAATTAAAAGATGGACCCACTAGAAGACTTTTGAGAAAATGCAGTATTTCTAATACAGCAGATCGAGGAAATATCCAGGTTTGTAGATCTAAATCAGTTTCCATCATGGCTGTGCAAAGATTCTCTGTGTTTAGTAACTCTCTCTCTCTGCCTTATGTGCCTTGTCAGTGTATGGGTTTTGGTTTGAAACCTTGTTGTGATACGTTATAATTTAATAACTAAATGGAACAAGTAATTTTAGGATTTTTTTTTTTCATAGAATACTAGAATCATTGAAGTTGGAAAGGACCTCTGAGATCATCAAGTCCAGCCGTTAATTCAGCACTGACAAATCCACCGCTAAGCATGTCCTTAAGTGCAACACCTGTACATCCCTAAAATACCCAGGGATGGTAACTCAAACATTGCTTCTGCAGCTTTAAGGTTTTCTTTTGGAAGGACATCCAATATTTCTGGACTTCTTTGTCCTTCAGGACAGTCTCCCAAGGGATTCTGTTAACCAGTCTCCCCAACAGGGCCAAAGCCTGCCCTCCGGAAGCCCAGGGTGTCTGTTCCTCTGATCCCCATTTGAGGCAATACTCTCAGGGAGCTCTTATAGCCCCACACAGGTCAATCAATCTCCCAGCTCAGGCTAATAGCAATGGGATATAACGCCACTCTGAACATATGCACTAAACCCAATGCATTGCGGAGATTAACTGAGCAGTATCAGATGTAGTGACCACAGGCATGATTTATGGAAGAATTTACCTAACTATTTTTCCAGATGCCCAGAGCCGAGTGTTTGGGAAAACAGCTGGTTGCCAGGAAAACTATGATTCTAACTGATTGATGGGCTTTTGGGGCCCTTGAAACTGGGGACCTGATCTCCAAGATATATCCCTATCCTAAAGAGGTTTTGGGATGCTCAGTGTAAATTAGCTGCAACCAGACTCTGTGCAAACTGAGCACAATGAAATTTCTGCACCTCTATGTGCTCCTTAGTGTTTCACTGAGGGAAATGATTCAGGAGACCCCTGAATCACCAACTAAAATGCACTTTACACTGGAAAAAGTCCCTAGCTTCCTCTGTGGGGAAAATCCCTAGCTAGCGGACCCTGTCTCATTAGGTCACACCACCAGAATGGGACCTACATGGTCACACAGGGGTACAGCAGAGTGCTGGTATTAAATACCATGGTGTTAATTTAACTAAGTGGGTTTTCAGGCATCAGAAGAAATAGTAAGCTACCCTTATGATGTTAAAACTGAGGGGAAAATAGTGGTCATGAAAGAGGGGTTTGAAAACCACCAGGGAATGTTCTTTGGCTTAAACAAAACTGTTGTAGTCACACCTTGGCCTTTTAGGTAACTAGGCTTTCCTATATTTTGCTATTGATAGCAGGTTTAATACTGCTGAAAAGAATGAATTACAAACCAACTAAAACTTGCTTTCCATTCTAAAGTTTGTTTATTTTTTTACAATAAAAGATCCATCTTGTTTAAATTTCCTACCTTAAAATGCTCAACTGTTATAAATCAGAATAACTCCACTTAAACTCATCTGTCAATACTGATTTATATCCAGAAAGGGCTAGATTTGTAGTTTTCCAGTGCTTTTTAATTTATCTCCTTATACATTTGTTTGAAAATTAAATAACTACATACTCTCAAGATAAGTGAGCTTAAAATTCTGTTATTTGGGCATCTTATGTCTACTCTGTATGTAATTAAGTGCAATGAAAATGTGAGGTACAAAGTAGAGAAAATTTAGGTTTTTTCTGAAACTTACTATAGCAATTGGATTTTTGATTGTGTCTGTATTTGCTTCACGCAGACACACCACCATGCTCTTCTTTCATACTGGTAACAGAGTAAAAATTTTTTTTTTAACAGATATTTAAGGAAATTATTCTTTAAAACTATTTTTCATGTGTAAAGCAGAAGTAAAAATTGCTTTTGCTAATCTTTCAGGCTTCATCTCAAAAGGATGAGCCACTCCCTCTGCTGGGGCTATTTCTACAAACTGCTCTGCAAATGAAAATGATGTGAAGTTTTGCAAGCAAAATGCTAGAAACCCAGAAATTCTTCTAAAGTCGTATAAAACCTTAGCTGTGTTATGGCATTAAACATTGTTCAAGTATATATGTCTTTTTTCTCAAAAAACATACCTCATTCAATTAAAAAAAAGAAGAAACAAAGAAACAAAAGAACAGAGATACAAAAATATAAAGATCTCTTAGTCAACAGATTTTAGGATTTTTTTTATTTCATGTATTTATAACTTAATTTGCATTTTGCCAAGGATAGCTTACTGATAATCCACCAGACCTCCTTCTAGCTACAGATTAGGTTTAGCCTGAACAAAAACTGTAGGACATGAGCAGCAGGTTTTTTGTCTTCATCTATTAACGCTCAAAATAACTTTCTTCCTGAGAATTGTTACCCTCCAGGTGTTAAGTTCATTCCCAGTTTCTGTTCAGTTACTGGCCTTTTGGATGAAGCTGCAGTGGATTCCAAAGAATGTTTCTGATGGGATGCCAGAAACTGTTCCAGTACATATTCATACATGTATTTGTTTCTTAGTTAAGCTGAAAAAAGTGTGAAAACTTTTGTATTTTGAGCATATTTTAAAAGATACAGAAGCAAAGCATACAAGGTCAGGGTATCTGTCTTCTGTATATCTTCATTCTTGCCTGCTTGCTATGGGAATAATGCATTTGCCTACATCAAACAGGTCTGAAGGAAGCATAAATGTTTCACAGACAAGAATGCTCCTAACAGGCTCTGTGAAAATTGTTAGCTGGGTAGAGGAAGGACACCCAAATTTAGGCTACTGCTGAAGACAAGGGAGGAGATCTACATGGTAGCCAGGATTTCTCTCAGGCAGCATGTGTGTGAAGATCAAAGTGCATATGTATTACTTCAGATTAGCCACAGAATTGCTGCTGCCGAGGTAAAGAAAGTATAGAGAAAAAAAAAAGGTGGAGAGATTTGCTCTGGAAAGATGAAATGGATATTGCATCTACCCCACTTTCCCCTGTTTCCAGAATGTTACATTGATTTAGATAATTTTGTGTTTAAACAAACTCCTAACTTGATACTCTTTGTATTTTGAAAACCTCAGTAATTAGTGTCTCTGTGGTGGTGTCATTTTAGAGGCCAGTTGTTCAACAGGACATAATAAATTCACGAAACGAAGACTGAATTCTAACAGCCTTATGTTGAAAAGTACTAATTTCAGTGAGACTACCTGAATAGAACACAGTCTCTGAACATGCCTGAATAGGTCAAAAACTGGGGTGGTAATTGCACTGGGAATAGAAAACATGACTGGCACTTACCTAATTCTATGTTTCTGAAGACTCATTTTCTCACATCCATTGGTAAATAGATGAAATTGTAATGACCACAGGTATCAGTGGAAAAGATGATCATCCATAATTATTCACTCAATATTACTTAGCTATTACTGACTCGATTTTTTCTTCTGTGATCTGGGCCTCTTTCTACACTTCTTTTGTAAAATGCATGCAAATAACAAAAGATGGAACATTTTGGGGGATCAAGAAACACGTTGGTCTCTTGAAAGCTGGAGAATTTAGCACAACTCAGAATTATGTGAGTGTTTTCTTGGGAAAAAAAACATGAGAAAAGTCTCTTTATACTAGTTATGAAAAAGTATGCATACTGACACCCAACTTCCTAAAAGCAAGGAAAAATGTATAGCAAACCCAGAGAACATTAAATGAAGAAAGGTGAAATTTTGGCACCCTGTCACTGTAAAAATGTTTAACAGATTCTTGTAGATTCTTGTAGACAGTTCATGGTGCAATAAGGCTCTGTTACTTTTCTTATGCCCTCACGTGAAACTGGAGATTGACAGAGGAAGGGCATTGAGGCAAGACAAAGTGTGAACCCAGCAAAGCATTTAGGTCCACATCTGAAGTCAGATAAACACTGAATCAAGCACTAAAAGCTGTACTTATGGTTTCATGGTATTTTACCTTGAGGGAAGAGAGAACGACTAAGATCTTTTCCATGGGAAACAGAACATGCCAGTAGCTATATGATGGGCTAAGTCAAGGGTTTAATAAACTTAGAAGGCATGGAAATGATAGGTGCTGAAGGTAGGGCAATGTGTTCTGCCTGCTGAACATACAGCTGCTACTTTAGCAAATGCAGCGGTCATTCTTGCTTCTCTCCCGTGGCTCCTCCAGGTGTTTCAGTGCACACAACATCTGGAGGGTAGCGCACAGTTTTACTCAGGTCATCTATTGTTCTGTGGATTACAAATGAAGTCCTGTCAATTTAACTGTGTGCTTGCTGGAAGAGTAACATTAAATATTACCAAAAGAAATTTTAAAAAGTAGTGGTCAGTGTTTCCTCTAGCTAAAATAAATTGTCAGATTAAATTTAAAAAATTCATATCATCCCTCCCCTCAGAACCTTTCCAACCCCTACACAACCACATCCTCTGTTAATATCTTTCAGCTTGTGAGACTGTGCAGTGTTGTGGGGTGGCCATTCTGCATAGAAGCTGAACCTGTGCCAGCTCACAGCAGGTCACAACTTTGCTTCCATTATTTTACCCTTTGCCTGTCTTCTCACAGAGGCTTTATCAAATGTAGAGGCTGAAGTATGGCTGGCTGATACTACAGTTGTTCTAGACACACAAAATAGAAAACAGATTTGTCTAAATTATGTTGATTTTGTTCAGAGATTGTAGGAGCATCCTGGACTTATTTAAATGCATTGTGATTTTTTTCTGGAAGGATTAATATTCTAACAGAAATGTGATTTCCGTTTAAAAGATGTCTATATTTAAATATGTATGTGTCATATAATCTAGCTATCTTATTTGATTCTCACAGATCACATTTCACAAGAGTTCTCAAATAAATATTCCTTTGCTCACATTTATATCACATTCTCACCCTTGAAAAAGTTTGAGTCTGGTTCCTAAAAGTTTTCTAAATTATTTTCAGTGTGTAAAAAGCCATAAGGAAACTACAGTCTAATTTACTAATAAGGCAAAGGAAGATCTTTGGTTATCTTTTACCAGAGTTTCACTGGTACATAAAGCCTCAGTTGTTCCCATCCTTTTAGGAAATAGAAAAGACTCATCATTTCTGCCAGCCCTCAGGTTGTGCAGCATAGAAAAGACAGAAAACGTTCATTTGTTCTTTGCACCTATAAACCATTTTATCCCGAAGGATAAGTTTTCTGGAAACTAAACGAAAATCCTCTTGTCCTGTTCTGGCTCAGCTTTGCAATCTTTCATGGGGTAGGAGTGTATAGTCCTAACAATGCCACACACCGGTCAGATTACTTTCATCATGAAATTACTGTAAAAAAGTGGGTCAAGTTTGGAATAGTTCTAAAGGTCATGCAATTAAAAGTTTAAATCTCACATGAATGCGGCTTTGTGTACTTGACTGCATTTCTTTCAGACCTACATGGTCTGTAGATATTTAACATTCATTATGGTTTATATTTAAATAACTAAGTATGTTCTGAGATCTGTCTTGAAGTGGCAGACCAGGTCAGACATAGAGCCAGAATGATTAACCTAAACGTTCCACTTTATAGTGTAGAGTTGTAGCCACTTTTAAAGTACTGCTGTTTCAGTGAACCAACATAGGTTGAACCCCAATGCTTCATTTTACAGACAATGAATTTTCATGTTATTGCTGTTAAACTGGTGAGATATATTATCTACACAATATATTCCTTCTTTAAGTGTCAGTATTTAAAAAAAAATCTGTTACAAAAGCAGGTGCATGGGTTGCTTGTTTTTTTTTTTTCTTTTCATTTTGAAATGTAATAAAGTCAGTTTTTGGCCTCAAGCAATACTAGGATTTAAAATAGGAACTACTTTGAAGCACCATGAAGTTGCACCCATCCTCTAGGTTATTAAATGTGTTTTCTCTCTCTGGCTTCCTAAATGCATCTCATTGTTTAACGGAATTTTAACTGTAAGATTTAGTTGTAGACATTTCATCTGGACTTCCTTTAGAAATACATAATGATGTTCCCTCTATTACAAAACACAAGTGGATTGGGGGGTGTGGGATGGGTAAACACCAAAATATTTTTTTTACTTACAGATCACGAAGATGAATAAACAAATTAGCAGTATTTCAAGAGAAGCAATAATGTGGCTGGTGGCTGGGTCATATCAGAGATCTAGTCAGCGTGACCTGAACTTCATCCTTCAAGGGCTTGCTTTCATGCACAGCTTAGTTTGTGCAACTTACAACCAAAAATAACTTGTTCTTTTAAAGCAGATTGATAAATAAACATTCTGTTCCAGCAAGCCTGTCTTTCCAGTTGATGGAAGATATTCTTGTAACTAGGATAGGTGAGTGAACTTTGGCACATTAAAAACTGAGCGTGTGGTCATGAAGGCGAAGTAAATCCTCCGAATCTTTAAAACATTATTACCCACAACTTGCAATGTTACTGTTCACTTTGCGTGAGTTTAAATCATATTGCCCAGGAGATATATACCTAGAAGACTCTGGACTCTGTAGTTACATTAAATAAATTATTCTGCAAAAGACAGTCATATACTATTGAGATATTAGCTGCAAATTAACAAAAGCCAGGGTGTAAATTCCACATCAGTGTCATAGATACAGGCATAACAATATTGTCTTGCTAAAAATAGCGAAAGAGGAATATTTCTATTTTACCCTGATAAGAGGTAAAGACAGACCAGCTAGGTCAGTTGAAGGCATTCTGAGGGGGCAAGACGAAGGAAGAGGAAGATCCATTGCCATTCTTTGCTTTATAGTCATTACACAGATGGAAGGTTTCAATTTCCAGAATTGTCAGTTTATCCTCTTTTCTTTTGTTTAACTTCTTTTGTGTTCAATTAAAAAAAAAAGTTTTTGAAAGGTACATTTAATTATTTCAATATTTTATTTTTAAGAAATGTTTCAGTTTTTTTTTTTTTGTTCATGTAGGCTTGTTCCAGACTGCTAATATCTTATCCCTGTTACACTCCAACTCCAAGCAAAATCATGTTAGAGCAAGTAATGCTTTCTGAAAGTTTTATTTTTACATACAACCAAAATGAGTTATATTACACCTGTGCGAATGATGTTTCCCTTGTTTTATGAAACTGGAAGACAGCCAAGTTGTAAAGTGTTTCTGTAGGTGCAGAGGTTTTCTTTTCACACGCCTTTTCCCAGCATCACCTGCTTCAATGATTTGGGTGTTCCCCTCAGGTAGGTCAAAATTTAAACATGCTAGCACTGAGATTGGCCACACCCAGAGATAATAGATTTTTTTTTTTTTTTTGGCAATGTCTATGTTAGCTAAATCTATGAGAGTTATTTTTTGAACTTCGAGCAACTCTTTGTTATTGGATGTCATGGGTAGCTGATGCTATTACACAGGGATTTCCAGAACCATTGCATGAGATAAAATTAGGTAGTAAAAAAAGAATATTTTCACTAAGGAAACGGAAAGCTGAATGACCCCAATAGTCCAGCTAGTCCATGATCTTGTCTTTAGCCCTGGATAGTAAAAGCATTGAAAATGGTGCAGAGGGCTGTGATTTTATTATCATCTTCATCTGTGCAGAAGTCCACAGGCAGAGTGGGATGTGGGAATGTAGTTTGCATTGACTACACTCTATTTCCTAAAACAATGAACTTCACCTCCTGCTGGCCTCAACCCAACACCTTTTGCAGCAGCTTGCACACACACACACACAACCCCCTGCCCTAAATCCAGCTCCGCAGTTGGAGGGAATGTTTATCTGGGGTGTAAAACAATTCAATCCTAGTAAATTTTCTGTCTATTTTCTGCTTTAAACAGCTTTTGTTTGGTTAATTGGTGCTGTAGGCAGATAACCAATTTTCTCCTGTGGAGGGATTAGTGGAACTCCATTGTTGAGATATTCTAATTGTTAATTTGCATGCTTGAGAAAGATTATAATTTTGATTGTGAAACCTACCAGGGCTGATTTTTTTCCCCTGAACAAAGTAGAAGAAATAGTTTTTTTGCACTTAATTAATATCTACACAGTGTCAAGCATTGGACAACATCAAACACATTTATGAAACATATTTAAAGAACAAATATCCCTAATTCTCCTCTTTGAGAACAGTTCATGGCTAGCTCCATCTCCAGAGGAAGTTAGATAAACCTTAAGGCTGAAAAGTCCTGTAAAAGCTGTTAAGGTTACAAGGGGCTGCAGAACCCAGTAAATACAGTAAATACCACGCCTGACACTGTTCTCAGTTCATACACTATAAGAGTTTCCCATCTTTATCTTTGCACTTCTTTTTCCCAGTGAAAAATAAAACAAGGTTGAGTTACTGCCTTGAGATGGATAATTGGAGGTGAAGTCCTATGGAAGATGAGGAACTTGGAAGTATTCACATTAATGAACAAGTCGTGATAAATCTGTGGGGAAAGATGGAACTTCATTCTTCATATATATCTGGCAGCTTATCAGAAAGTTCATATCTGATCACGTCTGGGAATTTTATCCCATTTAGCTAACTTGGGTTAAAGCTTCTGTCATTAGGCACTGTTTCTGGAAAACGCAAAAGAAATTTCAACTTCTTTCTTAGGGAAACACTGACACCTTTATATTACTGTTACTTTGCAAAGAGGTGTGGCACCAATACTGGTACCAGTCGTTGCTAAACTTAATCCTGTCTTTATTTCACTGCTCATGCTCTGTTAATATATGAATAGTGACAGGAGAAGACCTATTATTTTGAATCTCTGATGCAAAAAGTCCTTGTCTTGTGTGTTTTTTCGAGCCTTTTTCAGCTGTTATGAATTATTGCAAAGTCACTGCAAAACGTCCTAACATGAAAAAATTTCTTACTAGAGTAGTGGAATTCATTACATAAGACAATGGAAATTTAAGATTATCTAATTAATCTTATGGATAATAAGTTACCTTATGGATAGCTAAAACTTTTTGATTGTTACAGTTAAGTTCTGCAGATGGGTGGGCAGTACCAGGACAAGGAAGATTAAAATGGTGGAGAGAAAATTAATCAAATGCATGAATCAACAGCTACTTTGATCAGAAGTCAGAAAATTAGAAATGCATGAGTGGTGGGGAAAGGCAGTAATTGCCTTCCTCTGTGCCCCAACATGAGAAATTAAAAAAAAAAAAAAAAGCATCCAGGAGGCTTGTGGTGTTGGTTTATTTTCTCTTGCTCTGTTCTTCAGAGGTCTAAAATAAAGAAACAGAGTTTTTTCAGAGTTTTCTTACTGATCAAAGGAAGGATGCAAAGAATCAAAATATGCATCGGTTTGAGTGACAAGATCTTAAAATTCCCATATTAAGTAATGTTTAGTTAACTATATACTGGTGAGCACTACACAACTGTTTTGGGGTTTTTTACCTGATTGAGAGAAAGGGGAAAAATCAGACAATTAAACAAAACCAAATGAATTAAAAAGTTTTATGCAAATATTGGCAGACAAATACTTTGTTTACTGTTTTCTGTACATTTCATAGCACAAGAGAAATATCTCTTTGAGCATTATACATTTGACTGAAGATTGCATTAAGACCTTTGGGTCTTACATGGGCAGAGACATCTTCTTTTAGACCACTTTGCTCAAAGCCCCATCTAACCTGACCTTGAATACTTCCAGTGATGGGACACCCATAGCTTTTCTGGACAACCTGTTCTAGTGCCTCACCACCCTCACATTATAGAATTTCTTCTTAATATCTAATCCAAAACCGACCTCTTTCGGTTTAAAGCCATTCTGTCTTGATCTATGCACAGGCCCTTGTGAAAAATTCCTCTCCATCTTTCTTGTAGCCCCTTTAGGTACTGGAGGGTGCTTTAAATTTTCCCTGGAGCATTCTCATCTCCAAGCTGAACGACCCCAGCCTTCTCAGTCTGTCTTCACAGGTGAGGTGCATCAGTCCTCTGATCATCTCCATGCCCCCTTCTGTGTGTCCAACAGGTCAAAGCACTTCTTGTGCTGTAGATCCCAGAGCCTTACACAGGTTTTCAAGTGGGAATCAGTCATACTTCTACCGTTTGTGCAGTCTAGTTTTGTATTGATATTGCGATGATTCACATGGCACCTTTTATGAGATCACTTCCATAAAATAGGAATTTTTCCTAAAGATAGGACAAATATAGACCTCAATATTCACTCTTCTCTCATAAGCTGGAGGGGCTATAATAAAAGACCACTTAGATAAAGCAGATCTGAAATTATAATGAATAGCACATCATAAATGAAACCCTCAAACCTCCTTCCACCCTGAATAAATTAGCCACTGGGATGTGGCTGAACTGGTATGGCTCTGGTTAAAATGGAAAAGCCCCAGCAGTCATGAAGCTGAAGAATGTTAAGGAATTAGTCATTGCAACCCATGGTGCTGAAGGTAAGTCCACATCTGGACTCTTGAAAGCAATTGCTGTTTCCTCTTTAATATATTATTTCAAGACCTTGGGAAAATACCTTCAGACTAGGCAAGCTCTTTAGTTTTGACATAACCAAAAATGTCATTTAAGCATTAGTATTATTAGATTGTTTGTCCATAACAGACCCAGAATAACCTTAAACTGTTTGTTGATAAGTTTTATTCTTAGTTTTAACTGTTTAGAGTGATAGTAATTGACTGATCCTCGGTGCCTATGGAGCCATCACTGTGAGACTGTGAATAAGTTTAAGATATAGGCAGAGGAGATATCCCCAGACAGGGATAGATCCAGGTGGTTGCCTTATTTTTCAAGTTCAATAACTGTCAGATATCTGAGATTGTAATGGTTAATATCCATCATAACCTTTTGAGAAGAAAAACTAAAATGTCAGATTGGGATGAAATAAATTTTTGATCAAGCTTCTCCATGAAATTTTACTAAATTCCAAATTGATTTGAAATATTTAAAATTTTGGCTCTCTGTTTCAGGTCTAGATTTTGTAGTTTTGTCAATGTAATCCCAACATCCTCCAGGTCTGGGAGCAAGAGTTAGGCAATAAACTGGTTTTTTTTTTAACAGTGCTTTTGGAATATTAACATTTTCATAATAAAATACTCTTTCGCAGTTTACAGGTCTGAATGATTTGATATAGGAAAGGCTGGAGAAAACATCATACTTTTGGATGGTGATGTCATTCTTGGAAGTCTGAGAATCATCTGTACCATGGCTCTGATCTCAGTCCCAGAACAACAAATACTAAAGACCAGTGTTTGAAATTTTCAAAATGCTTTTGCTGAGAAAATGGAAAACTGTAGATTTTGAGTATTTTATATGGGAGAGGGCTGTCATTCTGAAATTCACTTTGATTGCTCACTCACCATGATTTTAATTGACTTTCTGTAGATCAGAAATAGCACTGGGCTGCAGACATCAAATTAGAGTGGTCCCAGACTGCACTACATGCAGTTTGCTGGGTCAAACCAAAAAACTTCATTAGTAGTATAACATGTCAAAATTAGTCACTTAAGAGTGTAAACAGCCCCAGAAACAGGAATAAGCAGGCCTCCAGCCATCTGCTTTGTGTGTTATTCCTGCTTTTTCACTGTAGGCACTGATTTTTGTTCACTCAGCCAGATGATCGTTGCCTCAGATTCAGCTGAGTGTCCTGAAGTAGCAGAGAGCTGGAGATGTCAACAGATTGTGATGCCTTCCGGTAGGGGCACAATGCTCTGGGCTCAGCAGGGAGGACCAACATCAACAGCTGGTACATCCCAGGACCTCTTTTCCATCTTCTCCTCTCATTTTTTTCCTACAGATGTGAGAAGCAAACGATCTTGTCATTATTAGCAAAGGCACCCTGGAGTAACCCTACACTCCTTTTTAACTCAAGCCAGCGACAAATCTTCCTCCCTCATCCTCCCTCCCCCTCTGTTCTTCTCACCTCACTTCTCTATTATGCTGACATTCTTAATTTTTACATAATTTTCATGAGAGTTTTTAATTTCTATCTAGTATAGTTTTATTTGCTGCCTGTTCTGCAGCAGCTGGTTTTTATGTACCTGATTACTCAATTTATGAAACCAGATTTATTTGGTCAAATTCAATTGAGATATATTTGTAAAGCCCTATGAAATAACAGAGAGATCTTGAGTATAAGTAATTACCTTTCATTTTTTTTTTTTGGCACCAAAAATATGAAAAGTGTACACTAGCCATGAAACCAGAAAACAAATCCTAAAATGCATGATCAAAAGAAAACATTAGCAAGCCTCTGAACAGCAGTAGCAGTGTCAATTTCTAGCTCATACAAAAGAGTCAGTAGGGATTAGGCAATTGCTGTGCAAAGAATAAACCAATGATTTATTCAAAATTAGTGTTCAGCTGATAGCCATTTAATTAAACTGTTTGCTTTAGTGTTTGTGATTTTTAATGGATTTTCAGGAGAGGTTAAAGGGAGGAGTTGAAGGATAAGATTTAATACAGATATGGAAAGCTTTAATTTCTTTCCTAAATGCATAGTACATTGATATGTCATCGTTCCCATCAACAGAGTGAAGAACTAAATACATGAACAGAGCAATAGCTTGTGGAAAAATTGTCCTAGCTTTACATGAAAAGTAAGTATATGTTTCACAGAATATTCTGAGCTGAAACAGACCCACAAAAATCATTGAGGCCAACGCTCAGATGAATAGCCTGTACAGGGGCCAAACACATGACCTTGGTATTATTAGCACTGTGCTCTGGGCTAATCTCAGGTAGTTGATAGTGCCTCTACTGTATAGCCAAGCTTCAGAAAGGTTAAGGACCAAAGTGAAAGGAAATGTCTTATATCAGACATGCAAAACCCACTTTTGGAGTTAATGAGCTTCTCCAGTGATCTGTGTGGAGAAATAACCAGGGCTTTGAGTAATGCCCTAGTGAAATCAATTGCTGGTGAGAAATAGAGGGAAATATTAGACAATATACATTTTCACATCAGATGAAAAATGTTTCAGTATATCTACTACTCTACTACTTAATAGGAGTGGAGAGGAGATATTTCCTAAGTTTGAGCAGGGGATGGCTATTTTGCTGAATTTTTGCTACCCTTCTATCTTTTGGCAAGTACTGAAGAAAGAATATTAAGTTTACCAGTGCCCTGATATGACACTAGATCTATTTTATTCTGGGTGGATTTCTGAACTTAAACAGTGTGCCAGCTACTTGGACAAAAATTAAATGAATTAAAAAGAGGAAAGGCATGCCTTAAGAACTGTAACACAAGAAATCTTTATTCTTTGCTGTAAACCCCAACTATGATAATGATGTAGTCTCTCTGTCATTAGCAGAGAAGCTGATTATGTGGCAAACTCTGGGTTATATCTGTCTGCCCTTGCCCTTTCACAATTGCATAGAAGGAAAAGACACAGTGAAGTCCTTCTGCCCTCTGAGAGTCCTGATCCTGGGGTCAGGTTGAGAGGACACCTAACCTAAATTGGGTTAATCATAAATGTCACAAACATTTTAATTAAGCCACGATGATATGACGAGCGTTTTGTATAAAATATTTTGTCCTTCTCTCATGGCCTCAATACTCCTGCTAAAGCTCGGCTCACTGTGCACACAGGAATGAAAGATTCATGAGCTGGAAAGACAGCAAGAGGAGAGAAACATGACTCTGTACCAGTGGTGGGCAATACACTTGGTAAAGCAGCAGGCCATCTGAGAGACTGGTGTCAGTCTATACTTATCTTCACACGAGGGGCTCATATTGCCCCTCGACTCTTGCCAGCTGAGCTTCCACTTAGAAGCTACCTTTGGACTTGTCCAAACTCATCCTTGTAATGGATGTACTAGAGCAAGAATGTTCTAAACCAGGAAGTTACACAATACTTCTATTTCTCTCTGCTATACATTTAATTGCCTATCATAATATTTTATTTAATAGTATCATTACATATGGTTGCATCACAATACGTTCTTGCTATCATGAAAAAGTCAGATGTCATTGTTCATTCCTATACTCTTATTTAGTGATTAAGCATCTCAAGATATACATAAGAGAAGAGCCTTTAATTCCTATCATTGCTTTTCCTAATTTTATAATGAACTTGCCTGGCTAGGATTAGCACAAAGAAAATTTTAACACCTCTTGGTATTTAAGTAGTCTTGGGAAAAATGTCAGTTGGCAGAGCTGGTCTGAAAATGTTTGTATATCACAGTAGCAAATATTTAAATCACAGTTTTATTGCTCTTAGAATGAAATAGACTGGAAACTTCCTGCATTATAGTGCGTTGTTACTCATGAAAAAACAAATCACACTAACTATTGATTTTAAAAAAAGGTTTTGTATTTAGAGTCATTTTAGACACTGTGATGGAAAGATCAAGTTATCCCTGCACAAAAATGTCAACGAGTCTTGTCAAGTATTACCACAACAGGTACTGAACACTTACTGTCCAGATAGCATCTATCAAAGTTGTGTCTATCTCTCACTTTGCTCCAGGGAACGCAGTAAGGAGTGAAGTGTTCTTTGACTAAGATAACAAGAAAACGATAATAGAAAACATACATAAGTTCAACTGTGAATTTAGTGTGGTCATATTTGAAAAAAACTGGTAAATAAAATTTGTAGAGGGTAAGTAAACCAAAATGCCTGAGGTATTCTCATGAAAACACAGAAGTCTATGATTCTTCAATAGTATGACATGGTGTTCATTCATATAAGCATAAATTAAAGAGACTCTTGTATTACTGTTATTCATTTGTATTGATTTCTTTTTTTCCTACTCGGAAATTTATACTAAGAAAACAAGGTAGTTTTTTAAAGTGGTCATTGGGTGGTATGGAAAGTAATATGATAGATCTTTCAGTTCAGACATGTTAAAAACACAAGAAAGCATACCTCTTTGTAACAAGCAGATGCTTTGCAGAAGAAAATCTTCCTTTTATTTATATAGAATGATATAAGTGCTAGTTATAACATATTGTTAATGCAAAATATTACCATATTTTATACATTTAAATGAATATTCTTTACATTTTTTCTACTTTTTTCTTCTTTTACCCAATGTCATATGTCTTCTTCTTTGTATTTCCTACTTAGACAGCAAGAATTGTACAGACCTCCTGACAACAAATAGGCAGCAGCACCAGGTGCAAGAAGATTTGTGCAGCCTTCACTGAAAAAAAATAATGCAGAAAATATAGAAGACTGGATCAGAATGAATTGCTGAAATCAAGTAGAAGCATGTTTTTGTCCAAAACGAACATCTCATATGACAGCTCTATTATAAAAAAAGCAAAAAGTAGGAGTTTCATGTAGTATGATGCAAATCACAGGTCTGTTTAAGGAAGACTTTAGAGTAGTAAATTATGATCTTGTTTAAACTGTGATTTAATGATCTGTAGTATTTCTGAGGCTTAGATTAAAGCTTTCTTCCTGCTTGAAAATGTTAAGTTTTGTTTATTTTTTCTTTGAATAGCTCTTAATTTTAATGTGGCACTGTGACAGTGCATGTAGCTAGGAATTAAGCTTAACCCTTTGAAGAGAGGAGCCAGTTCCTTCAAATTTATGTGGATTATCTAAAAAAGACCACGGAAATGTGCAGCAACCAAAGCATTTAGTGAAAAGTGAAGAAGTCCATAGCAATTGATCCATGGTATCCAGGAAGTACATAGCCATTGATTTTGGCTTTCACAGGAAGCATTGAATTTATTTGAATAGAACACTACTCTTGTGAGGGAAGCCTGGTAGCGTAAGCCCAAGGAGTCTCTTCCTATATCATCTACTTCTGTTAGAAATTATTAACTCCTGTGACTTTCTCCGAACAAGAAGTGTCATAAAATGTCAGTGCTAGGTAAAGGAGAGTTGTGTGGACAAGCTGCCCCACTCCTTTTCCCTTACCTTGGTTAGAGTGAGAAGCCAGGACCTGGATTGCCTGCAGGCACCTCCTGACCCATCACATCACTCCACTTCCAACATCTCTCTGCACTGCCCCTTCTCAAGTTGCCGTTCTCTTTTCCCCTCAGGGAATAGCCCTTGCTTTCACTCAGGGTCAAAAGTGCCTCCTGGGACCTTTGTCAATATTAATGTCATGTATTAATATGGCAATTGCACTCAAAGGTCAGTGGAGAAATCAGAAACCCAGTCAAGTTTACTGCTGTGCTGTATTTATAAGCTAGAATTTCTTCATGGATGTCCATTCATCCCACAGCCTCTGCAAAATGAAAAGTCTCTTGCAGACAGAACTTTAAAAAATACATTAGAAAAATGCTTTTTTTTTATTTAAGAAATGGAAACAAGAAGGCTGTTAGTGATAATTTTTATTTTGTTGCTTTGTATGTTTTGTAGAACGTAACCTATAATGCAATTTAAAAGCCTCAGTACTGTGCAAGTGATGCCTTCTTTTCTTCATTTTACGTTGATAGAATTGACCCCAGTGAAAC
Source organism: Trochalopteron elliotii (assembly GCA_024734555.1). NCBI lineage: Eukaryota > Metazoa > Chordata > Aves > Passeriformes > Leiothrichidae > Trochalopteron > Trochalopteron elliotii. The sequence continues at coordinate 6,668,298 of JANPWX010000038.1, forward strand.
CAATTGTAATGATATCTCAGGTAAGTGATCTGAGGGAAGTTCAAATCCCTTGCAAAAATACAATATACTAAACATTTTTGGTTTTTTCAAGTCAAAATATGTAATTCTTCCTTGTTCTGGGGACATGGTTTCCTTTTGATGAATAGTTGACCATATCTTGCTCTTCCATCAAGTTCTCTGCTTTCTCTTAGTAAGAAAACACCTTATAGCTTTAGGAAGGCAGTCTTCAGTAATAAGGAGAATGGGAATGATAAGGGTTAATTAGGTTCAGTCCTCTCATTTCTCTTTCAGAATGGCACCAGTAAATGTCAGAAAGAGATACACAGAAGAGTGTTCAGCCCGGCAGGCAAACCTTGCTTGGGTTCCCTACTCAGCTTTGCATTTTATTTTAGTTTCAGTTGGAAAGGATGGTTCTCATATTTTGATCTTCGCTGATATGTGAAGATTTATAGTGCTACCTTCAGGCTAATGCAGGGACCATTTTAACAGGCCTGGAAAAGCACATGAAAGTGCTACTTTCTGCCCATCTGGCTTTTTCACCTCAAAGAGTCTTCAGGTTGTTTCAACATTGTATTTGCAGGAATTTCTTCAAAAAGGAAGAAAAATTTAAAAAAGGACACAAGTACCAGTAAATAAGTATAAAACCAGATTTTTTTCTTACTTTAGGACAGATTTTTCAAGGGAAGAGGTGCTCAGAGTAAATAACATATTGCTTGTAGAATTTTGATGATATTAAGAAGCATTTGTGCCTGAGAAGCAATACTATTTACAGTGGTACTTACAGAGTACTGAACAGCTTCTCTGCTCTTTCGCTTTTTAATCAGAATGTTATCCTGTCATTCTTTTCCTTTTCTCATTGTGAATCTTCACCACACCCTTGTACTTTTCCTGTCCTGCCTCTTCTTTTCATGCTTTAAAGCACCTTTCACAATTTGCAAAAACAAGCCTTTGTTTACACTTTTGAAAGACATTAAACTTATAGAAATTTCATTATCTACTGTTTAGCATTCAAGACGCTAGGCTTTTAAATTTGTATGAGCAGCATATGGGTGGACCTTCTCTGCAAGACTTGCTTTTTTGTTTTTTCTTTTTTTAATTCATTCTGTACACAACCAGTACTTAGAATTACTGCTTTGATCCTGAACACTCTATGAACTCACTAAAAAATTAAATAACCACTTCTGTAAAACAATTGTAAATACTTCTAGTTGTAAAAAAAAACAACAAAAAAACCCCACTTCGTGCTTCATTTTTATGAGGAAGGAATATCACTGTGAAAATATTCAGTCTTGTAATCAATAAACATAACCTTCCAGTGTATTATTACAGACCTTCATTTGTCTTCAGGTTTTACTTGCAAATATTATTGGCTACACAGCATGAAGGTCATTTTATGGAAAGTACATGTATCAGATACGACAAGGTAACACGCTACCAGAGTATCTGTGTTTTCAGAAAAATGCTATAATAAGCTGGTACAGAGTAAAAATAAATAATAATTCTCAACTGCATTCGCTTTTACGAATGTCAGTTTTATGAAGATAGTGACTGAAAAGGAAGTGTTATTCCTAGTTTTGCTCTATGTAGTATTAATATTGTCAAACCTGATGTTTGGCATTTCAAATAAAAAATCCAAGTTTATCTGTGCTTTCAGCTTCTCAGCAGGAACACAAACATCCCAAGCAGAGGGGCTAGTCTTCAGATTTATCCATTCATCTCATTTTCATCCAAAATCAAGGATGATGTTTACTAGAGAGAGGAGTTTAGTATTGTTTTCGTGTTAGTTCCATGGTACTTTGTTTTCAAGGTGTCAGCATCTAGAAACTAAACTGTTTTGCTGGAAATCTGGGCACAGTATCTCATCTGAATGCAGCCAGCTTAGTATCAGAGAATGAAGAACTCTCTTCAGGCCAGATGCTTGCAACATCTCTAAAGGTTCTTTGATTAACTGAGGTGAAACCATTCTGTATAACAGGGTCAGCACACACAAGCTTTCATTGTTTTCTTCATTTACATCAATTAGAATTATGGAGGGCCTGGGGCTACTCCTGACTTCTAAAAACATGATCTACTCCTAGGTGATGTTTAAATAGAGCACCAGAAAGACCACATCATATTTCATTAACAAATAAAACTTTTATTCCTTTCATCATTGACAGCAAGATTGATATCAGGTGCAATGCTAGCGCAAGTCATTAACATATATCACTCAAGGTGGTCAGACTCTGAAGAACTAGAGCTTGGTGTATATCACAACAGTCAATCCAAAGATAGTGAACTTCATTTTTGCACAGACTGCGTTCAAGAAGGAATGAACATCATGAATTTATGAATTCTAGTTTTCTTTTTATGACTGCCTACTTCAGTGGTGTGCAAACCACTGCTTTTTATTATGGCTCAACCAAAGAATGCCTTTGTAAGACTAAAAAAGAAAAAAGAAATTGAGTTCAGGTCCTCTACCTTGAAATCTAGATGAAAGGAATAAGTCTACCAGGCATGGAGGTGACAGAGTATATCACATGTCGGAATTAGAGAGGTATTCCAGGAGTGAACCAAAAGAAACATGGTATTGATAATACTGTAACTTTCTATGGTCCAGTATGTAACTGCAGACATCTCTCCCATGGATGTTGCGTTCAAGGTGAAATCAATGCCACATTTTCTTTTTTTCAATGTAAGTTATTGCAAGTCACTATCAACTTATTCAGCAAAGCAAATTTTGATTCACCAAGAGTTTTATCAGCATGTATAAGCTAATTTCTTGCAGCAAGATTATTGGTGCAAATATAGTGAATATTTGTGCAAATTAAATTAAAAAAATGTTTTGAATGGTAGAGTAATATGGTTTGTTAAATAACATTGAGTCCATGCAGGCAAGAACCTAAATATTTCCTCTTTTGTGTGGAAGGGTTTCTACTTCAAATATTTTTTCCTATTTCCTTTTCATGTCCCTGTAACATCCTGTAGACTTTAAGGCTAGTAACCTTATTCAACTGGTGGATAGAGACTGTTAGTAGAAAAAGAGATGAGAAATACATATTTTCCATTATTTTACCTGAAGTAACAAGTAAAAGCAATGACTGATGTTATTTATACAGATGCCAGATAGACTGGAACAGTCTCACTCTGGCGTCAGGAAAAGAGTACAAGCACAGCCACCTGATGGCTCTGTCTGTAGTGGCCCAAGCAGGCCACCGAAACATAACGTAGGGATTGACTCAAACCATCCAGAGATACTTTATCATCTGACATCTTTGGTGATCCTGCACATTTAGAAAAGGGGAGGGAGGTCTCACAGAAGTCATGTAATGTTTTATCTTTTTCTTCCTGTTGTTTGTCCTTTTCAGCATTTGTTGAAACCTTACATAGTATTACTTGAAAAAGTAGTTTTAGCAACATCTCTGATTACCTGTCCTGAGCTTCAGAGATCTGCTCTGCTTGGATCTATAACGATCACATATGCTTTTTGCACATTAATTCTAAGCAAGAGGTGCTCAGCTTTTCAGTGTGCTAATTATCTAACACTAATATTCTAAAGCAAAGTCCAGTCCACAACTCATGGAGCAAGTTAATGTTCTAGACTTACTCTCAAATTTTGGATTGTATCACATATAGGAATTAGATGTCTCCACAAGGCTGTAGGAGCCAATTTCAGGCCTAGAGAAAAATGAAACAAAAAGAAAGAAGGAATTTTGTTTTGATATGGTAGAGACAACACAGTTGTATTCAGTATGTTAGGGAATCTTATTTAAAGAGATGAGAGAGAAAAGTTAGCTCACCATTAACAAGAAGAATTGGAAAGGTGAAGGGTGAAGGGAGACAATCTCTTTGCTGTGGTTTTAATAGTGATTGCTCAAGAATATTGGTGATAGGTCCTTACTGGAGAAGTCAGAAACTATTAGAAGCCATCTCTTGTGTCTGTTACTGTAGATGGTTTTCCAAATAGTTTTGCACAAGATTCTGTTTGTCTTGGTACTGCTTACTGTTTTCATATTGCCTAGTTCAACTCTATGGGACAACCTGAGGACTTGGGGATCTTCTGGGGATCTTATCTACTGTTTCACAGATTTATGGGGGGAGAAACGTACTTGGACTCAGAAGAAGTGTTTAACAGGAACTTACTCAAATATTGCCCATCAGATTTCTTATGATAAGCACACTTGAGGCCATGCTGAGTGCACAGCTCGGGACTCCAGCAAACTAAGTCATGTCTGAACAGTGGTCACCAGCAGAAAAATGCACTGCTGTCCTGCCTGTGCTGTTCTAAGCATCCTGGGGATTGCTCTGACTAAAACTTAGTTCTAGGAGCTCTAATTAGTAAGGTCTAAGAAATGAGAAGCTATAAACTACCTGGAAGCTCTGTGGCTGGTAAATCCCAAGTGTTATGCTGCTCCAAATTCCCCTTAAGTTTGAGGTGAAATGCATGTGGAAAATACATGTTTTAGTTGGTGGTTAATGCTGCATGTCATTGAGATGTGTAGGCTGCTCATTCCACCTGTTGCCATAAAAATGTTGACCTAAGAATGTAAATAATTTTCCCATAGGATGAGTTGCTATATGAAAAACAGATAGATTAAACAAATACAGATAGCATAACAGTTGGGTACTGAGGCAATAATGATTATCACAGAGTGCAGTTTTCTCAGTTTCTCATTTACAAAAGTTCAAAAACCTTGATGGTAATTCCCAGAAATCAGTATATTTTCCCTGATTTCCTGTTCCATCTCAACACTTTCTCACAGCTTTAATCAAACAATAATTGAATTAGTAAATAAATCCAAATACAATGTACCAGGACTGTACTGGAGAAAACAGCACTTGAACACCTAATCCCTGGCTGGTAATGAACACCAGAGAACTTCTTGCAAGCTAGGCATAGATAACAAAAGCACAGAGTTCATTACACATACTAGATATTACAGTTGTGACTGTACAAAATCTGGAGGGACGGGAAGGCGATCTGAATTTTCTGTCGTATGATCCATATAAAATTATGACAGGATCTTCACTCCATCAGATACTCTGTGCTCAGCTCCTTTTCATGGAGCTGGAAAGGATTTATTTTCACATAGAACTTTGCCCTCAATTGATATTATAATGATTCTTGTAATTTTGGTCTTTCTCTTTATCTGATCTGATATGTTAGATGTTGACAGTAAGTTTTAACATATGTTTCTTCTGTAGATTTTGACAGAGTGCTGTTATTTCCTGTATAATAACAGTTTCAATTTCCTGTTCACCATTTTAGTTTTTCATACAGTGATCACAGAATAAAATCTTTAGGGAAGACTGAATATAATTTGATCTAAAAAGATGGCTGATTAATGAAATGATTAAACCCATTTTTTGTAGCTAACAGATAAAGTTGAAATGAGAGCACATTCCTCTTCCTTTTATAGTGCTCGTTTCATGAGTATAAAAAAAAGGCACTATGTTTAAGAAGATTTTGAGTTTTTAAAAAAATCACAAACATGAACTTAATAGGAGACTGAAATTTAACAGCAATACAAAAAGTCAACAAATCTTTGCCCTTTTTCAGACTTCAGAAATGCTAGAAAGATAATTTTCATTGACTGAATTATTCTGTGAAGTTTTAGAATATTGTTCATATATTTTCCTTCTGGTATCTCTTTAGACTACAGAAAAAGAATAGTTCAGATTACCATCTGTTATGGCCTGGAATAGATCCGCTGCTTAGTGTTGAAGCACTTCAGACATGTTGAACTATATCTAAACTAAGAAATAATGCTGTGCACTAGGACTAGGTCTCTCAGATGCAGGATGGGGGACTCCTAAAGACTACGTCTAATGTGGTCCTGTGAACTGAACACACATCAGCTGCTAAAGCACAGTCAGATTCCTGTTTGAAGCCTTCCTTCTTGTTGAATTTCATATGAAAATAATTAATACTATTTGTTCTTTTGGGCACTCTTCAGTGTGAACCAAAGCACCATAAAATATGCAATTAGAAGGAATCAATTCAAAATACACACCGGATCCAAACTACACGGGTAATGAAGATGAATCTTGTACAATTCTAGACAGTGTTGCTCTCATGATTCTGAAAAATAATTCTGTGTAACTTTGAAGTTTAGGATGCCTGTTAAGTCAGCCTAAAGTTCCCTCTTTTCAATTCCCTACTAGTTTACATCCATAGCTTAGCAGTAGGTTTAACACAGTTCTTTGGAAAGCTGCCTGTAGAGTTACTTGCTCATCTTAAGCCTTGCAACCACTTTGGGGAAACTCATGGTAACCTCAAGGCAGACCTTGAAGTCCTAGTGAAGCTGTTTTTTACTCAGCTATGGAATGTGATGTGATGACTCCAGTGTCTTCTAAAATGTGCAGGCAGAAATGCAGCTGTAGAGATAGGGCAGTGAATGCTAATTATGTGCCATTAAGAAAAATAATAAATAATCACATGGAGTGAAACTTAATACATCTTCTGTAGAAATGAAAGGCAAAATTTCCATGTGGTGCATTTAGAAGTCTTCTGTTTCCAATACAAAATACCTAAGAAGATTGTGACTTAAAGTATGTGTAATCCCTTGGGTTTAGTCAGGCCAGTCACACTCTTCAAGCTAATCACAGGCCTGAGAGTTTGGCTTGACTGTGCCAGATGTGTTGCCTTGAAGAACTTAATAAATGAATCTGAATTAACTTGTGGTGTGTTTCACTGCAGAACATAATTATTTCTCTGAATTTTTTATTTATTTCCACTGATTTGCTGGACGTTCTTTAACTAAGAGGACCGACCATGCAGTCAGTCTTTATGAGTATTAGTAATGTGATATTTTAAAATAAACTGAGTCTCTCAATACTGATTTTTTTTTTCTTATGATTACAAGTGGGTGTGAATACAGCCAGCTAGATTTATATAAAAACTTACAAATTTATAGGAACACCTATTTATTTGTCCTTATTTTCATGGCTCCCCTGCTGTTACTATCAGGAGAAAAACTATGACAATCTGCTGCAGAACACCCATGATAGTGTGAGATAATCTGCTGCCGTTATGAAAAAATGCTTTTATATGTGCAGATACAATGTACAATCTGCTCTACATAAAGACCAAACTTCTTACTGGTGAAACTCCATTAAAACCAATCGTGCTACATAAAAGTGGAATTTGATCCTCAAGACTTAACAAATAATGCCAGAGATCACAGATAAACCAGTGACTACATTCAACTGTCATCTATCATTTCCTTCCTTATTATTATATATTTTAAAATAAGTAGGGCAAAAAAGAGATAATATGCTTTTGATTTCGTTTGACTAAAACACCTACATCCCTGAACAGGTTTGGGTTTTTTTGGTCTCCTGACTGCCCACTTGCTTTTCTTTGAGGTCTTTTTCACAGAGTACCCTGCTTTAAGATCATTTATGCTTATGGTTAAATGGTTACAAGGAATCCTTCCTAATAAGAGTAGGTGCTGTCTGTGCCTTTGAAAAGACACAGAACTGCCTCTAGACAAAAGCAAGAACCCATTTCTTTTAGGTTGGCCCAATAACATCACATAAAATTCTTCTACAATCAGGATGAAAAGGCAACTTTTCTTCAACTTTTTCACATTCTCTGAGGAGATCATACATTGTCTGTCAGAACTTCTGATTTAAATTCTTGCCAGTCAGAGCTTCCTATGGAGCAGATGTTTTGTGATATTGCCAAGCATTTATAAGACACTTCTGTGCTTTAGAGTGTGACTTTACATATTTCATTGCACAATCTGGATAAGAAAAGGCAGGTAGACCTTGAAAAAAACACACACAAATATATCCGTTTTGCTGAGCACAGGAATTAACCAGTTATTTTCCTCCAGGACAAATATACAGCCATTATTGGAAATGGTGAAGGAACAATAGAGCTGAACCTCATCAAAACTTGTGATGAGATCGAGGCTCATTATTGTATGAGGTCTTGTCTTCAAGCTTTTGTTTATAAGTCCTGTCATTGCAAAGCTAGCCTTTGATATGAACCCATGTTTATTTCTTATTCATCATGGTAATGTTGCAAAGAGCTAATGATGTTTTAACTCACTCTTGTCTTCTCTTAGGCTAGAAAAATGAAAGTTTCCAGCTCAATCTGATTTCAGGATTAGTGTACATACTAACCTTTAATTTTTATTTATTTTCAGAAGTTTGCAGACAACAGCATAAACACTATTGAAATTTCCTTGGTGTATTAGGTGATGCTGGGCAGTAACAAGACCTATCTAATCCCTCCTGTATGAAGGCAAAGACTGAAGGGCTGTATGTTTTTTGAAGAAAATAATCATCCTTTGGCTTGTATTGAACTCACCTTTCCCAGGCTACAAATTTTGGGTGGTTTCTATTTGTTTGTTTTAGTTTGTTTTTAAATTATGTACTTGCCAGGATTTAAATTAAACCTTTCAGGACTTCCGTAAGCTGGAAAGTTGGCTGTACATCATTGTGACTGAATATTGAACTAATCACTTCAGTTAACTGTTGGCTATCACTGACAAGAGGGGAACTCAATAAACCATGAATTAATTCAGAGCTCTATTCAGCTCAATTTGTTGCTATAAGTTACCTTTTGTGAGTTACAATATCCACTTCCCAACTGAAAAGCTCTTACTAAATCACAGCAGCAGCCAATTTCAGTCATGACCCATGCAGGGCTGCCCTTTTCTTCGTGGTATTCAGCTGTCATTCAAATCAAACCTTTTCATTAAATACACTGTACCCCATCCTATGAAAGCTGGTTCAAGACAAAACATTGCAACTGCATACTACTATTAAAAAAGGTGTGTATTCACCTTAATATTTTGTTTATTTACTCTCACCAATAGGCAACCAAGGTGTTCGTCCTTAAGAAAGATGAAAAACTGTGAAATATACTTTGTTCTATAGCATATCCAAAAACACCAAATACAATGACTGTTATTTACTTCAGTATTCTGAGGCCTCATATACAGATTTTTCTTACTGAGAATGTTCATGAGTTTTTGTTTATAAATTGGTATCTGGAAATGTTCCATAAACCATAGTTTCAAAATAGCACATGTATGACACGATTCAGTAAGTTTTCCCCACTATGAATGATCCTGAGTCATGATTAAGGAATTATTTCAAATATTGCTGACAAAGTTATGTGCTCTCTACTCAAAGAGGGTAAATCAGATAACCAAAGTAGTCCTTATGGGACCAAAAAGCCATGAATCCAGGAAAGTCTTCAAAGGGATCAGAGTTCTCTCAGCCACCCAGAACTGACACACACCATGTTTTTCTCAGTGAAGAGAATGTTTTACAACAGAAAATAAGATAAGGCAGTATAAGTTAAAGTTAAGTAATACAACAAAGCAAGTGGAAATGCAAGTAATCTATTCCAATTAGTTTAGAATGGATTTTTTATTTTTTAATTTATTTTAACATAAACTCTTTATTTGGTTTCCTATTTATTTTATGCATCTCTCCATTTTCTACATTCCAAGAATGAAAATGATAGTATGGAGCATTCATAAACATCCATATAAGCATAGCTTCCAATGAAGTTTTTTATTAAGAATGCACCTAAAACTCCTATCACAGGAAATGTTGTACAGAAGGTTCTTTTCCCAGGACAAATTAATATTCTCTTCAGAAAATTAATATCTTTAGTATTTGGTTTTTTTTAATAGATGATTTTCTGTATGTATATACACTTTGTGGTAAAAAAATCTATTTGTAAGTGCAATACTTATTCTTAATTGCACTACCTAACTGCAGAATTGTATCACTGCATCTTCTTGTCTGATGTTTCTATCTGTAAAAAAAAAATACCTTTTATGCAATATTTCGAAATAGTGAATATTCTTAATTTCTGATAGACAAATACATACCTGCATTTTTTTGTAGTTATAAAAGCCATCATATTCAGATTGCTACATGAACAGAAGTTTTTACTAATTCTCTGTGAATTTTCCAGTCTCAATCTGCCCAGCACTGTGAAAAGCCCAACAGCAAACAGCTTAATTAACAGTACTTAAAGAGGGGAAAAGGTGGGGTAGATATACATCAACTGTGCTGCTATTCATCATGGAGCAGTTTTGAAGGAGAAAAATATCTCCGTTTGTGGGGTGTTTTCACCTGATGCACTTTTATTTTCCACAGATGCAATTTTCCACCTTCCAAGTTCAGGTAGACAGTGAACAATTGCCCCAGTAATTATTGTTTTAAATGAAGAGAATGACCAGGAAAAGGAAGTATTGTTTCCCCCAAAAAGATCTCTTGTGACCTGCTGCAGGCACTGTTACTTGGTACAAATTGACATCTCTCTCTTTTGAGTACTTAGATCCAGGAAAGGAACGCACAACTCTTTCCTTCAGAGTGACCAAAGGAAGAAAGACTGAAAGCAAAGCTGCTGGTGCAGTCAGTTCACCCTTTGATTACTGTTGTGAGTAGTGCTCCAGGCCAGCAGAGCAGTTCGGAAACCCACTGAGCTTGGCTCGCCCTGACTTGTGCTGTCATCCTTAGCACCAAGGGACTTTAAAAGCAATGACTCTGGTGAATTGCAGCCTCATTGATTTCATGCTCAAGGAGCTTTACTGAAAATCTAGTTGTATGACATTCTTACTCAGTAAAATTCAATTGGTTCAGTGATACCTTACTTTCTGTAAAGAATTCTTTTGCTACCCTTTCTTATTTTCTTTTTTAAGTTTATCTTCAGTGCTAACAGCAAGAGCCTGACTGCTGGTGCACAAGCACTCCCCTCACAATGTAATAGGCACCTGATCCTTTCTGAAAAGATCATTATTCTGAATAAAATATGACTACATGAATTTATAAATCATATTTTCTTTTCAAAAGCAATACAAACAAATGCTCCTTCTATGTGACAATCTAGGAATATAAAGTCAAAGCTGTGTTTGTCTGGGCAAGCAGAGTCCACCAGATCTAGAGTCCACTATACAACCTCAACTCAACCTCTGCACCATAACCCTCCTACTGTGCTCATTCTCTGATCTTTTCTTGATTCTGGAAGTGCAGAAGTTCTTGCTAGCTAAGAAAGCCCATTTTAAACTCTGATTCTAAAAAGTTGTGTGCTTGGTCTTGCAAAAGTCTTGCACAAAACCTGTAAAGAGGTCCTTCAGCAGGTTTTTCCTCCCCTTTACCTGCTTTCCTGACTGAAAGTACAAACCACAAGGATAAATAATTTCTTTCAACCCTAGCCTCCTTCCAGCCAATGTGGTTTTAAATGTATGTACAACACCAATTTCAGTATGAGAAAAAGTGTGTTCCCTTTCCTGTCTAGCAGTGTTTAAAGAGTGAGTTTGGAGAAGACAGACATGGTTTTGAACTGCTTCCAGCTGAGAACTACAGCTAGCCATGCCGTTCTCTCTAGCCACTGCCTAATTACATACATTTTTAATGCTTTATAGGAGCTTCTACTTTTGCCACAGTTTGGAAGGGAGCCTTTGTGCAGAGGCTGACTGTTTACATGGGAATGTCACTGTTTTATGCTCTTCATGTGGCAGGCAGAAGGATCAATGCTGAGTTGCTCCTTCCAAGCAGGATTGCACGGCAAGAAGGAAGGTGCAGGGCATGCTGCAGAGTGAGGAGCAGAGGTGCAGGCCCAGCAAATGTCAATAGAGGAGATTAAGCATCATCTCTGCTTTATCCAAGGGGCAAATAGGTGGGAAGGGAAAGGTTTCTTTGGATCAGCTGCAGGGACTCTATCCCAGACTTGGTAAACGGAGAATAATAATTCTGTGGTTTGTTTGTTTGTTTTATTGCTCTTGTTGAAGACTATAAAAAAAAACAAACCAAAAAAACCAGCAAGGCATTTCATGATTATGAGCTCTCACAGAAGGCCTCTGGGTCTTATGATTTGTTTATTTCTCTTTCCATTTTTCCATTTTTTTAAACAAAGAAAACAGCTTTGAGAAATGGAAAGATTTTGTAGCAGTCATATATAAGTTGTAATAGCTAGAAAGATTTTCAGCAGCAAGTACTGCTTCTCAGGACTGCACCTGTCATCTATTTAGAGAAACAAGTGAAGATTTTGCAGTTTACACAGGCTCTTTACTCAGCTTTACCAGCTCATTTCCCAGCTGTACATACAGCCTTCTTCCTTTGCATTTTCTCAGGCAAAGAAAGTTTGCCAGATTTTCAGCTTTTAAATTCTGCATGTACGGCTTGTGCAGACTTTTTAGCTTGTACTACGTCAGATAAAGCTTGAAGGAGCCAGAAACACCTACTGTGTCACACGAAATTTATTCTCTCTGTATTGCCCAGCTTTGCTTCACTGCAGATTTTCTCTCAGTAACACAATTCTTCTATATATGCACCTGACAAATTAGTGAGAAATATATGCCTACCAGGATGAAATTAAAAAGAAATATTGAAGGCCAAAATTTCTGGAGAAATAGAAAATAAAGCAAATTAGCAAAACTCAGAAACTGAAATTTACTTGATTTTTTTTTTTATATGCACCTGGAAAGCTCAAGGTTTTCATTGAAACTGGAGGTGAGACAAAGTAGGATTTTGAAAAAGAAAATTATTCTAAGTATTGGGGCTGAAGGGAGATTACTTCAGTCTCCTTGTTCAGATCCGTTTTTTTAAGGTGCAAAAGAATGATGAGAGCAAAGGGCAGTTGTTCTTTTCTTTGGAATGTATGTATGATTTCAAATAAATAAAGATGTCTAACAAATGGAAAGATTAGTATTTCTGCACATTTTAAATGAGTCATGCATGACAGTAGCCTAATTCTTTTTATACAATCCAAGTTCACACAAAGAATGCATTAAAGATGAGAAATGCATGGATATTTTTACATATTCAAGACTTGTTAATGGAACATCAAAACCAGAAAATGTTCACAAGGATGAGGCCTTCTGGGAATATTCTATTATGTTTTTCATAAGAATAAATAATTCAAAATTTTATCATCATAAGTTTTTCTTTCATAGTGCCCTATCTAAATTATTGTTTTGGACTAGATACAACAAGAATTTGAGCATGTTGGACAGTTGTTTCTGGAAGAATTGGAGAAATTTTCCTCTTTAGTCTTAGACCACATATTCCCTTATTCCTTTATTGAGTGCATGCTCTTATCAATCAAAATGCTACGGGAACTATAATGACTTGAACTAAATCCATTTCTATTGTATATTCGAACTGTAATGACAAGTGTTAAATTTTTCTCTCCCTGTATCAGAGTAAGAGCAGTTATTTGACTATAATGATTTTACCTGTGATAATTACATGGACATTCCAAAAGATAATCTGAAACCCTCTTTTGGTTTTTTCTCAGATTGGGTCTCCCTGTATTATCTTATCAGTATGTTCAACTGGTCAGTTAAACCAAGATTTCAAATGCTTCTACTGTCTATACATCATGAAGAGTTTCACAGTAAAGTCATACCTGTGCTTCATTTTAATATTTTCCAGCAAGGGGTTGAAAAGACTGAGACAGCTGTAGGGCACAGATGTTGATGTTTGAAATGATTTATCTCCTCCTTAGTACCTCTAGCTAAGAAGTTGATTCTGTATGCTGTTTTCATTGTGAGTCTTGGTGAGTATTTGGTTAATCTGGGGTCAGCCTTCTTGCAGATGGCTCCTTGTGACTGCTGAAAATGTGCTTTCTAGAATGACTTTTGTGGTTAATATTGCTAAGTTTTTCTCTCTCTGAGTGGGATTTTTGTTTAAATCAATTCAAATCTAGTGGTAAGGATGAAGAATTCTTTTTGCCAAGTTTTGCTTGAAGTGGACATGGAAGAGCCTGTTTCTGGGATTTGGCTGCCTACATGATAGTGTTCCTCTCCCAGTTGTATCAGCAGTCAAACTTATAAAAAGAAGTTCATCAGTTCTCTGTGCATATGTTCCATTATGTTCCTATACCTAATGGCACGTTGTATCTTGAGCTTTGTTAAGTCTTTTAATTAAAACATGTTAACAAAGCCTAAGAAAAATAAATTAAACTACTCACAAGAAAATTAAACAGAGAAGCTAAGCTCATTTATAATTATTGTATTTCAATTAGGCTTTACTAGGACTGGGTGAAGGTAGAGATAAAAAGAAACTACTTTGATGTCTGAGTTTCATAAATATTTCTAGCGTCCTATTTGTGGAGTCCACAATACTAATGATAACAGTTTACCGCATGCAAGCTTTTTCATGCCAATTATTATACTTAAGAATTCACTCATAATATTGCATCAAAACATGTCAAGGCTCAGCCCCTAGGTTTGTAAAGCAGGTTTTCTTTATCGTACTTAGGAGAAGTAAGACTACTCACACCTCTGATTCACAAATTCAATAAACTTTTATAGTTACCCTGTCAGAAGTCCTGATTCATTCAGTTTATAGAATTTTACTAGGTGACTCTTAGATCAGGTCCAAATCTCTTAGCTGGATTAGAGCATACTTGTCAGACAGAAAAAGTGTACCTTATTTCTTACTAATATTCATCAAATTTTAGCTTCTAGTTTTTCCATCTTATCATCTCCTTCTAAATTAAGGAGTCATAAAACGAAAGAAACCTTCTAGTGATGTAGATACTTACTGCCAGTCATCTGTTCACATTTCTAACCATGATAAAATGTTTTGTTTTCCCAAGCTTTAAGGTATAAAAGTTCTAAAACTTCATAAGTCAGTCTAATCTTCCACTTTTTTGATGACTTCATGAATTAAAATGTATTAATTCTGGAAGACCTAATAGTGCTAGCCAGTTCATTACACACTATCTTCTGTTTCCAAGAGCTACACTTTCCTAAATTACAACAATTTTTAAAATAATTAGCAACAAATCACCATACAAAGGAAGTAGTGCCATTCATTTTGAAACTACATTTTTTTCCATTCAAAGTTTATGGCTCAAAAGATCAAATAACTTCCAACATTTTTTTCTGATTTTCCTCCTGAATTTCTTAACTTTTCTAAAGTAGTGCTTGTTACAAGTGTGATTCTTTCTTGAAGGATATGAAAACACCTTGAAGGATATGAATTTTCATAGGGATGACCCTAGATGATCTAAGTTTATGACTAACAAATTAGAAGTCTGATAGACAATCCTGCATATTTTTCATCATACCATTATGATCATTAAAAACACCCCATTACTTTGTTTTAAAAAAAATAAATTAATTTTATCATCAAGCCACTGATTTCTTTCCCCAGCAAGAGCAGGACATTGAGTGATTCACTCAAGTTGTTTGGGTGAAATAGTTCTAATGGATTTCTGTATATTTGTTTTTTTAGCTTCTGCCACCTCCAGGAAATGAGCTCATTACTTAATCTGGAAACCCAAAAGCAACCTTCAGGCATGCTTAATGTGGGTAAGTGATTAGACAATTCATCTGATCACAATAATCTGGGAAAGAAAACAATGCCATAAAACTATCTTTTAAATATTAGGTAATGGTTAAATTATGACTTCAGAAAGCCACCCTACCAGAAGTAAGTTAAAGTGTGGATTTATCACTTACGCTTCTTCCTATTGCACTCCATTTCACAGAAATAGAGTGGAATCTCAGCATAATGCTTTTTTCAGACAAAATTTTTAGACAGATTTAACTCTTGCTAAAAATACTCCTTGACTGTTTGCCAGTGGTTTTGTGGCCTCAATGACAGCCATGACACCATCATAATCTGCTTTGCCCTCCAGCTGTACAAAATAATTGCTTATATTCAGATATGCTCTCTGTGTCACAGTGAGTCAAGTATTCACACCAAGTCAACATCACTGAAGGTCTCTTGTCTCCCAGTGTGTTTTGATGTGTTCAAGATAAACATGGCTCTAGAAGACTTGAAAAGCTAAGGGCCTTTCTGTGAAATGACTGAAAGATGTAATTCTTGTTGACATATTGTAAATGCCACATATTCTGTTGAGGTGACTTCCTCATGCTACTTTCATGGGTGAGGTAACACAATTGTAAAGCAGAAGGATTTGGGGTTGTTGTGGGTTTGGTTTTTTGTTTTGTTTTTGTTACAGCTCCTTTACAACAATCCAAACTAGAATCACAAAGTAGAATTATCAGATTGGAAGAGATCTCCAGAGGTTTCCAGCTCAGCTGTCTTTTCAAAGCAGGGTCATCTGTGAAATCAGACCAGGTTGCCCAAGGTTTTATTCAGTCTCCTAAAGCTCCAAGGAAGGAAACTGCACATCCTCTTAGGGTAACCTCTAGGCAACCTCTTCCAGTGCTTGAATGTCCTGTAGATGAAAATATTTTGCCTTAAGTCAGAAGTCCCCTGTTTTAATTTATGATCATTGTCATTTGTTCTCCCACCATGCAAGTCAGTCAAAAACCTGGCTCCCACTCCTTAATGACCTCATTTTCGGCTCGATCCCTGAGTCTTTTCACACAGATCAAGTGTTGCAGAGCCTTAGGCATCTTAGTGACCTCTGCTGAACTTCTTCCAGTTTATCAATAAGTTTCTTATGTAAAGAAGACAGATGGAGGCTAATAGGTACCATGCTAAAGGAAATAAAATTTTCCTGTATTCACTTGCTGCTGAGTCAGAAATAGCTCTTGGTGGGTGGAGAAGCATTGGCTTGGAGAATTTGTGATCACAACTATGCTGGTGGAGCACTTTCATAGCATCATAAACCTAGTGTGATCAATGCCATGCAAATATGTGATACAAATAATCATGACCTACAGTATGATTATGCTGTATGACTCATTGCTGGGGGCAGTTCTGGTTGTTGGAAATAGCTTTTCAGTCCACAATAAGGAAGCCAGCAATGTTTAGGGAAACAATTATCTGTGAGCCTGTCCCGTCATGCTAGTGGAACTCAGGGCTTTGGGACACAGAAGTGTTCCTGGTATTCTTTGAGGACTGTATTTGGGTAGTTTAGCAATGATTCTCATTAGCTAACTAGTTACTAGTTAAACCAGTAAATTTCCAGTGACATTTTAATTTCCTCAACTTTGTATTGAAACAAGTGATGGCAAATCATATCTGTGGTTTCTGCTTTTCAGCTGAGAAACAGAAACTCCTTAAACTTGCCAAAATTTGTCAGCACTGGCCATCAGACTGCTCACTGCAGTTCAGTGTACAAATTGTAACACCTTCTGTATTGAAAATTGAAATCTTGGCATCCAGATGAGAAAAAGGGTGTGAGACACTAAAGCTGGTTCTGCTGGGGTTTTTCATGCATTCCCAGAAACTATGTCAGAATTTCTTACTCAATATATATATCTTTCCAGTATTCACTTTATATTAGCACTCAATAATTTTATTTGCCTATTTGGTAATCTGGCATAGGAATCAGTGGCACAAGCAATAATGATACACGATGATAGAAAACTGAGAAAAGAGTCTGGGATATTCAGTAATAAATGTATTCATTGATGGCTAAAAAATATATTCTAATATGAGAAGAATAGCATGACCACTCTAGTATCATCAAGAATTTCATTTTAGTATGTATTTTTTTCAAGTTGTATTAACTATAGCTATATCCAATACTGTATCATAATTTACTTCTTCAAAGTGTCCCATATATTAAAGAATGTCAAACTGTAGCATTGTTCTACAGGATTAAATATACCTTTTTTTCCCCACACAATTTATTACTTATTTCTTTGGTAAGTGGGATGAACACTGATCTCTCAAGTGTTTAAATGCCATTGAAGTCGCTGCCTCAGCATACAATAGTTTCTGTTACAGACATACTTATTACAAAAGAATGGGTGAGGAAAGCTGGGCTCGGACCACATGCAGCACTGTTGTCCACTGGCGAAAAGAGATACACAGAAGTGTTGGTTTAACATCCCAGCCAACAAGCTAGGCCCAGTTTAAATTCCCCCTCCCCCAGCTTGTCTTCCTTGTGTGTGTGTGTCTCTCTCCCCCTTTGTTAGATTCACACACTCTGCTTTTCCAATTGCTTTAGCCCGGAGCAGTTGACATTTACCCCAGCTAGATAATCGAGGAATAACATTTGCGTTACAGTTTAACATGACCTCTGCCTCTACAGCTCTTTTTAGATTACCTTCCCCCCAAAAAAATGGTTGCTGACACCATAGTGAGGCAGGAGGTGGGAAAAAAAGAAAAGAGAAGCTTATTATTGCAGTGGCACAGTCAATGTCATGAGAAGCTGCTCTGCCCTTTTCAGTTGTGGGTGAGCAACTATTAAGGAAAAGGTATTAAAAGGAGGAACAACTGTGATGCGAGGGACACACAGGTTAAGCTCAAAGCAAAGGTTAATGGATTGACTGTTACCTGTGTATGAGGCTTAATGTTGGTCTATACACAAGAGAATTGCTTCGAGGTTGTATTTTTTTCATGAAACTAAATTAAAGGGCTAATTTATTCCAGCATAAAAGAGTGAGACACTGCTGCTGTTGTTGTTTTAATACACAAGGACACATTTTTAATTCGAAATGCTTGCTTTTTATTGCAAGTACAGTGTGATTGGGAAAAGAAGTGCAAAAATTGGCATTTTTGGCTGAAGACACTTACTTAAATTTAAATGGAAGAATTTTAATGTTCAAGGAAACTAGACAAAGTTTAGAGCAATAGTTTAATAGTTATCTCTCAAATGCAAAAGGTTTTGTTAAAAAAAACCCAAGTATCTCAAATACAAACAAAAAAAATATGTTTTCTGAAGAGCAAAAGGCAAGAAAAACAATTCAACATTTCCTTCAGATATCTGTTTTTCAAATTTAAGGTGTGTTTCTATATTAAAAGAGATGTTAGACATCAGTGGGCTGTGAATTCTTAGAAGAGTTGCAAGTGAGGAGATCAGCATGTAGCTGTTCTATAAAGAGTTAAAAATAAGTGGGAAAGGAGTTCCTTGTTTGTAAATTACTCAGTCAATTTAAGGTCTATACAGTAAAAACAGACTATCTCTACTTATTTCAGGATAAAACCAAAACAGGCTGTCATATTCAAAATTTTGATTTGTTTTCTTTTTCAGTTATGTCATTATGATAATGAAAAAATAATTGGTATATATAACGTTCACATTACTGTTATCAACATAGTTGATAATTATTATGATATAGAACTTATCATATTGCCTTCTCCCTGTGAGTGAATTTAAGTAAAATCTTGTCCATAAATAAGTGACAGAAGACAAATGCATTTATAATGAAAGGAAACCAGCTAAAATGAGGTTTAGGCCATCTGTAGATTTTGAACTTTGTAGACGTTGTTTCATCATGATCAATTTCTTTATCTAGAGTTTTTCTTAAACACCACCTTCCACTTGATTAAATTGTGTTTTCAGGGAAAAGCTGAGCACATAATATCAGCATGAACACTAGAAGCAGACAAAAGAGGCAAATCAGTCAAATATTCACAAACTGTCACTAAAACTTATATCCTTTTCCTGCTTGCTTGTAATTTTGGGAGGAAGAATCACCAATAGAAACACATAACAGAATTCCAAATCAAGAATAATTATCACTATGTTAGTTTAATGGAATACCAGCTTTCAAAACCTGACATTTTAGAACTGTCTTATTAATGCCTTCCTTAAAATATGACCTATTATTCTCCTTCCTTGCCAATCATCTTCCAATTGATGAAGAAGAATCATCTTCCAACATTCATTTTTGGGTACTTTCATCAATTTTATTTTAAATTTCTCACATGACTTCCAGCATTTTTCATGGCAAACTACTCCTAAGCTTAGTGCATCCTACCGCCCAGAACTTATTTTCCAATACTCATCCTTTCACCCTGTCTATTATTTCAAACGATTTTTCAGCACAAACACTGAGTTATATCCTCACACACTCTTACCAGCTGCAGCTGGTAAGATTGTGTTATGAGCAATTGCTCCCACCAGAAGACTCTAATCCTTATTTATATCGAACATGAGTCTTAATTATCACTCCTTCACACTAATTTTTATTATGTATATATGTATTTATTTCTTAAATATTTGGTTATTTAGGACAGAAAACTACCATATATTCTCAGCTAATACAGTTAAATTAATGACTGTGCTCTTCTGTTTTTTAATTCAAGCCACTGGCATTTGGCACAGTTTATTAGATGAGACACAAATAATGCAAGATAAAAATCCGTGCAACTATTTCTTTAAATGTAAGAGGAAAATGTGATATAGTCCATAAAAAATAAATGCCTCAATGTTCAATATATTTTTGTGTTTAAAGGGAGAAGTTTATGCAATTCACAACTCTTCCTGTGTCCTTCAGTACTCTAATGAAGGGAGTTTTTCCAAATAGTCCTTTTGGTCACAGAGCAGTGCAGTGTTTAGTGATCCAAATGTCAAATATAATGTTGAAAATAGCACAGGATTTCTGAAAAGCAGAACTTCATATGGGCACACTGTCTGTCTGATGGTGCTGGTGTGAGGACCAGGCACAGTAGAGATGTTCCCATTAAAGGGAATTATTTCAAATACAGCCTGGGGTTGCCAGGTCATTCTCAATACTGTCTTAACCCAGTAGATGCAATTCCTTCTGGCTATCAAAGGAACAGAGAATGAGGACAATGAGGGATTTATTCATTACTGTATTTATGACCAGTAGTTTTCTGTCACTGTGAACAAATGCACAAAGGGCCATTTTTGAAGGGTGTTACTACATGACTCTTTATTTGAGTCTTTTCTAAAGTGTGGCACCAACCAGAACAAAGTTAAAAGTTAAACGGGGAAAAGGAACAAAAGTCTTGACTGATACATCAGAAGAGTTCCTGCCTGAATAGGATTTAACAGAAGTTGGCTTACAGTGGCTGTGAGGAAGCTGAGGACTGTTACATGGACTTCCCTGCTGCTCCAAGGTAAAGCAGAATGGCTGTAATCAAGCAACTACTGTGTTCCTGTGCCAACAAGGCTATCCATGTGGTGCCCTGTGGGATTTGCTAAGAGATGGGTAAGGGGACAGTTCAAGGAGGGATGGATGGAGCTGAGGTGAGCACAGTGAGAGGGGAAGTGTTAGTGATGCATGTTTCACCTTCTGCAGGGGTAGTCTGCGTAGCCAGAGCCCAGCAGCAAAGGAGGCACTGAACAGCAATAAGAAATTATTAGAAGACTTTACTCTCAGCATGATGTTAGAAGCTGATTGTGCTCAGATGACTCCAGCTGAACGCTCCTCTTGTTACGTCTTTAACAGGATAAACTCTGCATCACTTTGGGCAGTAATACTCCACCAAATTATGTCATGCTAAGAGGAATCCAGTCCCATATTACCAGAGGAACTGCAAAAAAGTTCATGCTAAAAGTGCAGGATTTGGCCTTCCTACATCTTTATGAACGTGAGTTGAAGTCTGTGCATGAGCAAATCATTAGGATGAAGGGAAGGTTTAATGCTCTGCCCTCAGTTCACACATGACCAATGTGGATGCTCACCTGCAAAGAATGGCCCCCTCTAAATCTCCTCAGGCAACCTTCCTGCGCAGAAAAGTCTTGCACTGCCAAATCCTGAGCAGATGCCTAAATTTTAAGAACAATAAAGTTTAAAATGCTAAAAGAATACAAAAATGCATAAGCTGTAAAACATTTTAAATTACATTTGGTTACAAGTTGCTTCATTCAATATCACTCTTTTTCCATCTCCAAGCTTTATTTATTTATTTATGACCACATTTACCTTAAAAGCTATAAATGGGGAAATGAAGTTGAGCTAGTGTCTTAGAAATGATAAGGAAAATATATTGAGAAATTTGCTATTTAGCTGACCACTATTTGTATATGAATTACTGTGACACAGAATGAGGATAATTTTTTTTTTCGTTTTTGTTTGCAAATAAATGTCGTAATGGTTGGTTTAGTTTTTAGTTTAACAGCACATGGAGTCTGTATCTTTCAGCTGGATACATTTATTTCAAGGTACTTAGAAGCTGACTTTTATGAGATTATTTAGTCAGTGATTATTTTTGTTGAGAAATGTGTCCTTTATACCTCTCATTCATCCAGTGCTAAGATATTTCTGTTTGTCAGAATGCCTCCATTTCTGATAAATGACTGAAGACTGACTGCTACACTTTATTAAAAAGTAATAACAATTTTTGTACGCATCCTTCACATTGTAAGGGGGGGACCATGAATCAAAGGACACTGCCTGTCTGGGCCTGATAAATGCATCGTTTACCAGCTGAGGAGTTATTTAGGACTGGCTATTAATTTAAATCACATTTATCTTCCCTGAATGGGGGGAGGTTGCTGTGATAGGACTGCGAATGACCAATAGTGCAGCTAAGTGCACATTATTTATTACTACCGCCTGCAAAGCACTGCACAATATGTTAAAAAACCCCAGTGCCAATTACCATGGTTAATCTAGTCAGGGCAGTAACAGATTTCTTCCTAGCGCAAGCCAATTTCTACACTTGTACTTTTGAATCTCTAGAAAGTCAGTGTTTGCTCAAAATTCCTGATGATTTGAAACAGTTTATTTATCCTCTCCTAAACCGTTATAGGCAATACCAGCACTCTTCAGAATTTTTTTTTTTTTTATTGTGGAGAAAAAAAAAAAAGAAACACCACTTTCTTTAGACATTTAAAAACAGAAATTTTTGGACTGCAATGAAGTCATGTAAACCATGTCTTCTTGGAGATTTCTGAGTTTTGTTTCAAGGCCTCTGATTAAGGAGTTTTGCTGAGGCTTAGAGAACACTCATGCAGAACTGCTCCGGGCCACTGGAGTCTAACCTGCTCAGAAAATGTTACACACAGAATTAAAGCAATTCTGATGAAAACCATCATACACAGGGCTTTGTAAAGCCCAGGTTATGAATTCAGCATACCACATATGCCTGTAGGATATAGTCATCCCTGCCTTGTCGCTGTGGGCTAGGGTAGTGGTTTTCAAGGCACGTGCCTCTGAAATTTAAAAGTGTAGCTGGAATAAATGGCTATCAAAGAACAGCTACCAAGATGCCCTAAGTACATCTGCAGTGGTGCATGATCACCTTCTGAGAACTCACTGAGGACAAGGAGATCTGGAGGTGGGACAATGTGGTCTCTATTGTGACTCACATCCCATGTAACAAACAGAGAACAGAAGCACAGTAATGCAGACATAGACACATGGAGAAATGAAGGAAGAACAGACATTGAAACCATAATTCTCTTCCTTATCTTATGCAAGAAAATATCAGTGAGAAAGATAAAAACAAAGCATTGCTTTAGTTATCGGCAATCATTTACATTCACACTCACTGGTCCCACCATTATGATAACCCTAGAGTCCCTCCTGGCATTCAGCAGGAATGTTGTCTTTTCTTAATGCTAGCTGGTCATCCATTTCCAAAAAAACACCTATTGTTTCCCACTGGTTATGAAAGTCTTACAAACAGGTTTCCATGGAACTGCATTCAAAAACCAGCACTGTGTTAGCAGTGGCACTTGGTACATCTGGAGAGCTGTCCCCTGTGCTCTGGTAGGTTTAGAGCCACTGCTGCCTTGTGTGTCAACACTCCCATAACTGAAAGAACAGCTAAGTAATGATTGCCAATGTCCAATACTATCCAGTGCTATGTATGAGTAATTCTGGTTTTGATTGCTTGTTGCATCAGCTTCCAGTAGTAATCAAGCCTTTATCAGTAAAAGCAAAGTACTGAACACCATGTTTGGGCAAAATGTTGGATTTCCCATCCCATTAGTCTGAGAAATAAACAGGATACTTCTATGCAATTAGCCCTAAAATAAATAAGCAGAAATCAGAATAGAAAGATATTGACACATTATAAGAGAGGATTAACTCTAATAAAGTGCTGTACATACAGGTCCTTGAAAGTCTGAAACACTTAAAGTAGATATAAGACCTTTGCCATTTTTTTTTAGACAGTGACAGCAATTAACTGAATAACTAATCAGAGGTTGTACTGACTTTTCTATCAAGAAAATTTTTTTAAGACAAGATGATATTTATTTTTCCCCCCTTGGTCTATATCTGATGCTCTTATTCAGCCACAGAACAGAAACTAATCCAGGACATTTCATGACAAAGATCTTTATATTTGTCTCCTCACTTCTAAAAGTCTGTACAATTCTGAGAATCTGTTTTCCTTACTGGTATAAATGTCCTGTTTTTACCTCAGAAGATTTGTGGCATAGCTTTGGAATCTAGGGCTGGAAGGGAATGTGGGGACTAAATCCAATTCCATGCTCTTGCAAATAACCATATCATATAATCTTTTTACACTTATCAAACTCCACCTTAAAAGCAATTAGTTTTTTGTTCTTCAGCCACTACACCCTTACCATGCTTGGGAAGCCCTTCCAGGGAATGATTGCTGTGCTAGATAAGATCTTTTTTTCCAATTTCCAGCATAAACGTACCTCCTATATTTTTTCATGCCAAAGTTGGCATTCAGCTTAAGTATTTTGCCTCTATCTCTTGTGTTTACATTTATATGTATTTATAAGCAACAGTTAAATCTCCTTTAGAGTCTGGTTTGTTATTCTAAGCATGCCAAATTACTTTGGTGTCTTTTTGATATTTATGTACCAACTGTATTGTTTCCAATAATAGCTCATCTTTCTTTTAGTAGGCATGTGATCCTCAAGATTAGGTTTTATTACGGTATTGGGTGGTGATACCAACGCTTTCTTATCCTCTCTGGAAATGCCTCCATACTGTACTTCAGAAACACATTTGCCTTTTTTCACAGTTACAACATATTGGCAGTTCACAGTCATACTGTGATCAGCTAGAGAGTTTAGGTCACTCTTCTTGGTGATTTCTGACAGATGAGCTCAGAGTTTATAGCAGAGTATTTGTGTTATTAGTCCCTGAGTGACTGACCTTGTACTTTGTGCTGTTGAATTTCATCTTACTTCTATTCCTGTCGATCTCAAGGCTATCTGATTCTTCCACTGCGATATCCCAATCTTCCTCCCTGCAGAAGATGTGTCCTGGCACTGGTGTTATCAATACTTCTGTGCACAAGTCAGATCCCTAATAAAAATACAACCACTGTCTTACTGAAATGTCTCAAACAGGACCACACTCCAGACTAATAGCCTCCTTTTTACACACCCTAGTCACCACTCTCTTCAGTGAAACGTTTACCCACATTATGTCTATCTCCTCTGCTGCTGCTCCAGCTTTACCAGTTTTACTGGTCTTCTTATTTGCAGTTATTTGGTTTTGATGTTTGGTATCTGAATATCTTCCATTTGTATTATGCTAGGGATGTAAGGGTGGATTCTTGTGTTCTTTCGTAGCTGTTCCTTGACACTGGATCTTCAAAACACTGTCATACAATAGTGCCTCAAAAAGCTCTTTCTATGAGTATGAAACTGTGCTGGGAGGACAGAGAAGGAATGGAACAGACTGCCTGGTGGGACTTCAGGTTTATATCATCTGGGAAACAGTAGCTGAAAAGCACCCAGGCATTGAAGTGAAGTTGAACAAAAGTCCATAATTTAAATATGTGGCAAAAAAAAAGAATGCATTGCTTTCAAATTTTAAACTATCAGTCACACCAATATGCCAAGCCCCTGTCAAAAGCACATAATAGAACAAATATTTTTAGATCAAAAGCTGCTATCATTTCATATGGTTTTTCATAACCTGGAGTTGTACAGACTGAATATTCAGGGCAGAAGATTTGCCCTGAAGACTTTGCATGTCAATCATTTGTAGTGCAAAGAATGGGTCATATCCACATTGGGTCACAT
This sequence comes from Trochalopteron elliotii, assembly GCA_024734555.1. Classification (NCBI taxonomy): domain Eukaryota; kingdom Metazoa; phylum Chordata; class Aves; order Passeriformes; family Leiothrichidae; genus Trochalopteron; species Trochalopteron elliotii. The sequence continues at coordinate 6,693,841 of JANPWX010000038.1, forward strand.
TTTGCTTCACTTACTACAAATTCCCCAACCTAATATTTAAGCTGTGTTATACTAAAAAAATATTTTTGATCATGTTTCTGCCATGTTATGACTGTAAGCATTATGTTTTCCACATAGACTATAGAATAAAGTCCTTGACCTGGTTAATCCTCAGGCTCTGGTCTGTCTCTGAGTTAAAGATAGGCAGACACCTCCGGAGCTAAACACAGAAGATCACACTACTTGTTCTATTGGTTCAATTCTTTCCTTTTAACCAAGAACCATTTGTAGGGGCTCAGTCTGAGCTACTTCCTCTGCTTACACTGCAGGTATTCAAAAGACAGTCAGTCTTAATTATCCGATCCCCCTTCACACATCCCCACACCCAATTAATAATGTTCAGTGATGTGTGAAGCTGAGTTTACATTAATGTAATTTTTTAATATATTAAAGTGGTGCACGTCTCAGACATTTTATAAATAAATGTCACTAATTTATAAATACTTGTGCCACCCTGGGGATCATAGGCTGTGGAGGGAAAAGGGCAACAGGGGTGCAATCCTCTCTCTTCCCACTCCCATTTGTAGCTCCTGGGGATGCTCAAAGAGATTAAAACTCGCTCTTTCCAAATCCCAGGACATGCAGCTATTACTTACTGTGCACAGTGCAATATAGCTTAGTCTCAGAAATGAGAAGCCTAGGAACTTAGTCTTTGCTGCCACTCTAAGAAAAATTGGGGTTTTCTCTAAATAAGGAAAGGAAAAAGGTTCAGGTACATGAGAATCAAAGTTTCTCTGTCAAATCATATTCCTGATGTCTCTTCAAAGCCTAGAGCTCTGTAATACCAACCATAAATAAATATGTGTTTCTGCATGTGGGGATTTGCAAGTTGGAAAGGTTCAAAATTCAGGTTCACAGATACCAGATCAATGAAATGAAGATTACCTGTTACTTAAATCACAAGCTTATTTGAGTTAATACATGAATTTAATTCCACATTGTCACTTGGAATGAGAGAGTAAAATGCATAGAAATGCCTAAAAAGAAAAAGTATAATTGGATGAAATTTTGAAAGTAGACACGGATGCTCTCTAACTTAGTTTTGAGCCTGACTTGTGCATGAATGGGGAAATTCAACAAGGACCTTCACTATGCAACTGTTCTTCAGGATTTCATCTCTTTTGTTGTAATTGCTACTAAATTTCTAAGAATTCTGATTAATTTTTATTTCATTTATTACTGTAAGACAGTTCTGCAGCAGAAAATGATCACACTTTAGTACAGAGTCTCGCACATTTATATAAGAGCCATAAATTCTTCCAACCAGGAACTAGGTATATGATATACCTAGAAATTTTGTTTTGAATATAATACACTAAATAACAAGGAAAAGAAAATGTTTCTGTTCCCAGATATGGTATATGCATATAGAATGAATGTTAATCTGTAAAGACGAGATAGTTTGGCCTTTTTACAAAACATGACAAATGATTAAATTTATTTCCCCTGTCTATAGCTGACCTCTACCACCTTTGTTTTTTAACAAGCAGAAGAAAGTCTTTTGTTTTTAATTCAAGCTCAAGGTGGAGATTCTATACAGGTAATTGTATGAAAATTTTAGGGGCTTTGGTTTTAGTCATTGCCTACAGTCCTTTTCTCCTGCTGCGCTTTCTGTGAGATGGTCTCTGAATATGCAGCTTCATTGTTCTTTTTGGGCTATGTTTGCAGACTATTTCTAACCCACATCAATGCAATCCAAATAATCCTCAGAAGTTGCTTCATTATTTATTAGAAAAAGCAATCTGGCATGCGGTGTGTTATTGACAGCTGAAATCCAATACTCAAAGGTCACCAAAACAAATACCAGAAAGAAAAGGTGTTAAGGTAAATAAAAATACACCTTTTTAATTTTGACTGAATTGATTAAATAACAATTGAGTGGTGTCACAGGTCATAAGGCTTTGAGACATAAGGTCAGCTTAATAGAAAAGAGCCTGGGGCCATGTCACAGGGTATGCTCTGAGGCCTAGGACTGAGGCCACATCATTGTGCTTGCTCCTGCCCTTACCCCATGTAGTCTGAAATGAAGAAACGCCTAAACAGAATAGAGAACAGTCTAAATAGACTAGTGCTTATCGCTGACGGCTACCCCCTGAGTCAATGCTGTTTAGACCTGATTGCTTTATTTGAACTGAGAGTACCGGGCATCTCACAGCAAACGTTTTATAAAATTCAGTAGGCTGAGAAGAAAAAAAAAAAGCAACTAAGAAACACCAAGAAAGAACCTTTCTATACAAGCAGTATTCTATAACATATGTACATCTCTTTAAAGTCCCATAATTCACCCCAGTCATTTCAGGACTGACATAAAATGAATGAAATAGAAAATGAAACACTTTAATACACTAAAATCAGAAGAACTTTTTATGTGATTTTGAGAAGAATGACCCTTACTGTGGTTTACACACACTAACATTAATTAAATCTACATAATTTGTTTAGTGCTGGCTTTTTGTATGCTAAATTATTTTGTTGGTAAATACAGCTAGGCCAGGGTATCTATTGCCATAGAAATTCATACCTTCAGATGTTGTGACTGATCTTTTTAAAAGGGCTTAATAATTTTACATTTAATAATACAAATGAAAAATCTTGGTCTGTCTCTAGTTCAAGGAGTGACTTAAACCTATGTCCCATCAAAGCACAAGAGATTAATTACATTAACGTCAGCAGGTTAACTGGAAAACAGCATGTAAGAAATTCAGTATAGGAAAGTAAAAAGTTATCTAGATTGTTTTACACTTGCATGACTACCTGCTGGCTCCAGCAGAGACTAAAGCATATCTCCCACTCTTGCAGCTGAACCTTCTAGCACTCTTCTCTCAAAATATTCCTGCTTCCAGGAAACATTCCCACCTTGGACTGGTAAGGTAAGTAGCTGTTATTGAAGTGTATAACAATATTTCTCCGTGGAAGAGAACTGGTCTGGAAAGAGAGTCTTTATTTTGAATGGACATGTATAGTCATGTCCATTCATAATTTTGATTCACTGGTACTCCAGCATCCTTTTGAGAATGAGTTCCTGCAATACCCTGTCATTCCCAGACTTCCCATGGCAATGGAGTTGGTAAATTTTGTCCTAGTTTTAGGCCTGGTCATGCTCCCATTTAATGAATGACTAAACTTCTGTTGATTGTCAGGATAATCATTCTGATTTTCATTTTTTATTTATTACTTAAATTTTAATTTTGCACATTAACACATTGACTAATTACATAACTCAAGTACAGGAAAGTTCTGGAGCTACAAATGTTTTCATTTTCCAAAACTGGTCTTAATCTATGAAACATGTAAGAAGATTCACAAAAAAATAATTTGAAATTTTAATCCATTTATACAACTATTAATGAGTTACGATTTTCAAATGTAAACAAATATTTAAGGTAATCAAGTATAGGATCAACTATATGACAATAGTCAGTGTCTCATATGGCTTTGTGGTGGAAAGAATGCTTTTTACCACTGAGAATCTGATACTACTTTTAATATATTTTCTACTTAACGACAATTTTAATTGTCTGGATTTAGAAAAAATGGCTTTTGTTTTAAGATTTCTAGTTTACCTATTTTCTATGCTTATTGTCCTGGAAGCGTTTGTTTTCTTTTCAATCAGTTTATTTTAAGAAATAACCAATGGCTCCAAAAGCTAGTGCTTTAAAATATAATTATGCAAACAGTGAAGTTCAAGACCTACTCTGTCTACTAACATCAAAAGCCTGGACTTTAATTCACAAACATCTTTATCAGCAGTGGTAAAGCCCATAAATCACTCAATGATACAGATGTTTAGTACTCTTAGGAAAGAAGTTTGAACAGTATCAACTATAGAAACTCTAAAAATAAAAAGACATGTTTTATTTAGAAAGCATCTTTTTATGGGCACAGAAGAATCTCTGCCTGCAGTTTTCAAGTACTTGCACACAGAAAAAATGAAATCTAGTACCTATACTTGTATGACAAGTATATACAAGTATATACCTATACTTGTATATACAAGTATGAAAAAACATTATTTATGAAAAGTCATTTGGGGAAACCTTTTCTTTCTGTGGAAATTACTTCTTCATTCTGTATGCTCCTATAGTTACTGCTGTGATTTGTGGTCATAGAAGAAAGTCAGACTTGGAGCCCTTTAAAATATCTTTCAGAATGATGATGTATTTTCTACTATGGTGGGTGGAAAATGGCAATGGAAGAAAATGTATGTCAGTGTGCAGAAACAAGTGCTTGATGGCTGGAGTGCTCCATCCTGTGTGCCTTGGACAAGGTCCTCTTGGGCAGCTCCTGTGCTCTCCACCAAACCCCAAGGCCAGGGAAGAGCCAGGGAGGAACTATGAACTTCTAGCTCAAGAACAGCCTGAAGATCTCTGATCATTCACTCAATAAGGTTAATGTAAAAACTACTAGTTCACAAATTTTCAATGCCCTGGTGCTTCACAGGTTTGTATAATGACTTTCATCTCTTCATAACTCACAACAGGACTTTGTTGAGAATCTAGACAAAGAACAGACAATCTAATGCCCAATCTAATATCTATATTTTCAAATCTTTCTCTTTTGAGGATGAACTGAAACATATGAACACAAACCCTCTGCCTCACCTTTACTTTCCAGGCTGAAAAGCACTGCTCTTGGCAGTTGCAGTTTTTCTGGATTCAGGCAGAACTTTTCTGACATACTTTCTCCCCTGCCTGGGAGCCCATTGTGAAGGATGGGGCAATATAACTGTAGTAGATCATTTGTTACAATCCTGCAACACATCTTGTTTACTTTCAGCCTTGGATTAGGTTCTTGTATCAAACACCTGAGTTTTAAAGAATTTGAACACCTAATAGTTTGGGTTTTCTGTATGGGTGGGCAACAGGTTCTTGTACTTCTGGCATTGCCCAGTTTTTTAGGGTGTCTGATATTAACAGTTTAAAGTGGTTTTGATAGATGATCAGCTTCAAAAAACCTGTCACTACAGCAAGTCCATATTAGGCATCTTCAAAAGTATTTGCTTAAATCAGGATTCATGAACCGAACTCCAGTCTCCTTGGTCTGCTTATTTACATTTATTAACTGCATTGTTTAACCTCTTGCCTCTTTCTTAGCAATGTATTTCAAACTACACCTTTTATCTGATTTTGCATTAGGCTAGAAAGTCTGCATAATAGTAAGCATTTATGCTGAAATACTGGCTAAATATTCTTAAATTTGCCCCTTCTGGGTCATATTCTCCATTCCTATTTTAAAATCTATATTAGTTCAATGTCTTGTATCTTATCTGGAATTCTTCAATTCTGCTTCATAGATTAAATAAAATTGGGTAAATTCTCCGAGGTTTCATTCAGCCTTCCTTCTCAGCAGATTAATCCAGGACATAATGTCCTGTGTGTGGATAGAGGGTTAATCAGTGTTTGTGTAACCTTTTCCTGAACTTTTGTAAGTTTTCCAATTAACTGGGGTAAGTGCAAAAACCCACACATTTTGTGGTGTATAGTGTTTCCTTTCCCTCTTCAAAAAGTTGCTTTAAGCAGCCATCCATATTTCTAAAGACTCTAACTAAAATGTGGAAGCTTAAATCATTGTTCAGTGTGCATAGGAAGCACCAGCTGAGATGGATTTCAGTGACCACTCTTACCTGGCTGCTCACAAATTAACTTCCTATTAGTTTATGAGAAGTAAAAAGAAACAAACTTTTTTCTCCATGGAGGAAAAGATCTCATTATGCAGAGAATTTTATGAAAGTTTTCTTTCCACACTCTGTGCACTGAGAGTTGGTGCCCTACATCATTAGGCATTTAGAGGAGATGTAGGGGAGGTGTGCAGCACTCTGTTGAACTGTACCAGTGAACAGTCCTCCTAGCCGATGCCTGTAGTTGACATTGCAGCTGTAGGCTAGGCAGTGAAAAAGTGTAAACTGTGGTGGAGTGGTCCACAAGCACAGTCTGTCTGAATGTGTAGACTGACATAAATATCTTGTTTAGAGAATGGTATAACTGCCCTGGACTGAACTTAGCCCATCTCCTGAAAGGTGAAAATCGACTGATATCTGCAAGGTAAAGAGGAAACTGATACAAAGAACTGATAGATCTGTGGGGAAAACTAGCACACTAGTGTCAGAAAGTATCATACTTAAGAGCAAGCCAATTTATGCAAAATTCTGTAATTCCAAACCTTTGTCATTAAGAATTTCAAGTCTGATGAGTGGGGAAATGAAGCAAGTCTCCAGGAAAAAGGGTGGAATACTATCTTTATTACAGGGTATCTGAAATAATATCTGAATAGGTACTGAATAGGTAAATAAATAATATCCAAAAGGTACAAAATCGGCCCTATAAATTTCAATGCCTTGGATTCCTATTACCATATGAATAACATAATAATACCATAAAAATTTGAGTAACTATTAAAAAATTCTAGTTATATTGTTTTGGCAGTGATCAAGATTCTCTTTTTTGTCTCTAACATAATTTCTCACACAGCTGCCATGATGCTGTGTAATTTCTCATATGTATTTTTTGATATATTTCTTTGACTTTCTCATATTTGAAAATAATAAACTAAAACCTAAAAGGAGCTAAAAAACATAGTTCAGGGGTTGGATAGTTTTAGCTGCACCTGATAATATGCTCTGCTAGTTGTCTTCTGCAGAAATAGTACTTACTGGTTTCTTCTCACCTTCAAGTTTGTTTCTAATTACAAGGAGACTTCTGACTTCATTATCATGAACTCATAAGTTTTTCATTGTTTTCATTGTGCTGCAAAACTGCCAAAGTGTGCTAAATAACTGAGATGTCCATCTATGTATGTTTGTAATTTGAATAATTAGAGACATTCCAATCCTCATAAACATTCCCAAAATTAAAAAAAAAAAAAAAAAAAAAAAAAGGTGCACTCTCCAACTGATCTAGTGGAAAGCTAGAACATGTTTGAATAAAATATTCTTTATGACTCCTTTATTTGACAAAAATTCCCAGACCATGACTTCCTTTCGTAGTTCAAATGTCAAGCATCCCTTCCACTGTCGTCAGGGTGGCATGCAGGAACAGAGGGAGACCCTAAACAGAAGTCTTTAATGATGACAAGCCTGGTTGACTCAATGACCCACAACATCTTTTGTCTCCCTTTCTCCCCATGTTGGCTCCTGCTGATTCAGAGGGGGGAAGCCAACTAGCAGAGCAGTTGCTCATGCATAGTCTAGGGAAAAAAACTTCCTTCAACCCTGTGCACAGAGTGCAAAAGGCCCTTCAATTTCCTCTGTACTGGTTTTTGTGGGTTTTTTGTCTTTTTCTCTGATTGACTAGCTTTATATTGATTGAAAAGTCATTTCCTTTGCCCAGTCTTCTGAGAAACAAAATAAATGTTTTCTGTGACCCTAACTCTCAGATTTTTCTTTCTGCAGAGCTAAAGAAAAAGTTTCCTGTCAATTATATTGAAGGAAAAATTATATTGTTGTTTTGTAGCACTTTTTTTCTCCCTATGTGTCAAAAGGGAGCAAATGATGCATTAAAAGCCTAAAAGCTGAAATAAAGATTAGGTGTAAAGTGCTATTGATCCCTCTACGAAAAGAAGCAAAGACAGATTCCACTCCACTGTCAGGTTACATTTTCAGTAAGTTACCCAGATGCAAGATTTGAAACTTCTACAAAAGAGTCCTTAAAGTGTTGTTGAAAGTATCAAATAAGATTACACCAGACAGGAGAAACAATCATTAAAAAATGTCAGTGGTTCAGCTGAGGTACTGCCAGGATACATTGTCCCAGTATTTCACATAACCCAATGCCTGAATATTTAAGATACCAAAATGAAGAGACAGAACTTTAAAAACATCACTTATTGTATTCTCTGTGTGAACCTCTTTCTCTCTGTCTCTGTCTCTCTCTCTCCCCACAAAAGTATATATATCTTCATGTCCAGAATCTACATTGTCTTAGACATATAATGTAGTTTTCATAGGGTGGTGCAAAAGAAAGCTCTGATTTTCCATTCCCTGACTCGTTATTCATCCAAAGAATAATCTGAACATTTTTGAGATTATTACAAGCTGTACCACTTCTAATGAGATAACTATTGATATGTCAGCATAGTGGATTTTCTTCCAATTACTTTACCTTCTTGTTCTCAAGAAACTTTTCTGATGTTTTTTTCTGTTGCTCCAAACAGGAAGATGGACAGCAGCTGAAAAAATACTCGACCTGTTACCAGAGAGTATACAATGAAATATCATCATTCTTTGTACTGTTTTGACTTTAAAAGTTTATTAGAAACCAGTTACTCTGGGTATTTATACTACTTTCTGCATCCATTGATAATCGGGTTTAGCAACTGAGTATAAAATACAGACATCTTCACTATGAAATTTTTGATTGTTACTTTCATGATCTGGAAACACCAGGGATTGGTAAATCTAAGGCAATGAATTTCCTGATTCTCAGTAGGGTAACTTTAGAACATGCCCAGTGATAATTTTTCTTGACAAACAAAAACAAGAGGACAAATAGAAACAAATACCGAATAAAGTCAGGTGATGAAACTTCCTTGTAAACTATCACATCTGGAAATACACTGATTATAGAGAAGGTAGAAACTCAAGAAGCACTATCAGGAAGCAATTTTTGTGGAGCAAGGGGGTGAAACTCTCATGGTAGGTACATAAGTTCAACAGAAGTCTGAAGATGACAAATTATTTGGGGTGAACTGCTTTCAACTAATACCAGAAGAGGAATAAAACCTCAGAGATGAGTTTTAAATTCAGTTACTGGATTGTAAAAGGAATTTCTAACTGGTCTGTATAATCGTATTAGAAGCCCAAGGAAGAGAAAATACTAATTTCTATTAAAAAAGCTATTCTGTGAGTTTGTGAAACTAGTGAATCCTGGCTTCACATGGATGTGTCCTACATTCTCTTTCCTTTTCTATTTGGTACCATTGGTCTTATGTGCCTCCTTTATAACACAATTCACCCAGGTCATTCTGAGCCAAAACAGCTCGAGTCAGGACCAAAAAGCCAAACTTTATGCATGTTAAGATTTTATTTTGTTCTAATTCTAGCTAAATGTAATGATACAAATGGCTTTTGCCATCTGGAAAATATTTGGTGAGCTTCTTCAGCTTCTTAGTCAAATTTCAGTGAAAAGAATCTGGTTCATATACTTTTAGACTGCTTCATAACGTAAAGCGGAGGATTCTATTTAGAATTATTATGATATTTACTCTCTATGAATTAATAAATCATGGACAAATCAATTCTCCTTGATCATATCTGCAATGATGTCACATTGTAAGCAGTTGCTTACAGCAAAGCATTTAACGAGTGCTTTATTGCACTGTATAATCAGTAGGGGACACAGAGCAAGAGAATAGTCTGGAGCTTGGTTTTTACATTGGGATGAGTTGGCAACTTGCTTCCTTTGCATGTAGAAATCAGACTAAATTGCCTGGATTGCTGATAGTCTTCCTAAACATCCCACATTAAATTCTTGCACTGTGTTTTCCTGTCTGAAACATTCCCTCTTCTGAATTGATTAAGATCATGTGACAGCAATGGGCATAAGGCCATGAAGTGGGACTAGCCAGACATACATTCTGGCAAAGCAGCATATTTATGGATAATCAAGTGATTGAAAATAAAATATAAAATTATGCATTTGTTAGAAACCTTCCAATAGTTTTCAGATCCAAAAACACTCTTTCTACCAGATGCTGCTTTCATTCATCCTTAAAAATGTATGCATTATCAACAATTGTTCCAGTTGGATGTTACATTTTAGAAATATTTTCCTCATACTTCTATCACTGAGAGCAGCTTTTCTGTGAGACCGAGGAGGGAAACCTGTGAATCTATTCATTTTAACACATTGAAAGGACCTATACAGAACCTAGTGAAGGATAGTTGTGGATGAAGTTACTTGACTGACCACAAGAACGACTCTCCACTTCCCATAGGCTGGTTGTGATGTGATGAAGATACAGCACTGTCGATGTATAACTTGCCAACAGTGGATGTGGAAATCAACAGTAGTGAAACAGCAGTACAAACTTCAGCATGCACTAAGATCCATGTTAAATGCTGTGGGTTAATGCAAGACTTCTGAAAAAGATTCAGCATGCTGCTTTTGGCTGGGGCAATTTTCTTCACAGTGGCTAGTATGTGATTATATTTTGGGCTTGTGCTGGGCACAGGGTTGGTAAGTCTTCATTTCTTTCAAGTACATCCTTAAAAGAGGAAACAACCAACTCCCTTCCAACTCAGCAAATTTTATGAGTCTATGATCCTGTGTTAGATGGCATTTGATGCCAAGGATTGATTCTGCTTATCCTTTGAACAACTTACTCTCCAGGAAAAGAAGGCTGACAAGAAGTATTCTAAGGACAGAAGAAATAATATAGAAATGATATAGACTTTGCTTCAGGACAGAAAGCCCCTGAGTTGAGTAAAAGCAGGCCTGGAAGAAAGAATCTGTTTTGCAAGGCCACAGTAGGCAGAGTTTTATTTAATTGGAAATCTTTGCTTTCTGATGAGTATTCTCAATTTTTAAAATTAGTCTGTTATTCTTTTTTATTAAAAGATTATTTTATTAGAAATTGCTTTTTGATTTTGAAAGCCTTTTTGGTCTTTTTCAGGCAAGATTTCTTTGTGCTGCAAACTTCATAAGAGAGCAACTTGCTACAATGTCACCCAGAAATGGAGGGCATTGATGGACCATTGCTACTGCTCTGCATTCAGCTGACTGAACATAAGGGGAAAGGTATTCTGCTGTTGGCTGAATGAAATGAAATAGAGGTAGAAAAAGGTACAAGTAAAAATATGAAAATGCAAGAGGAATCAGCTTTGTGAAAAGTATTGATAGTATCAAGGAAAAATAAAGACAGTGAAAGCATTTTCTCTGAGACTTTTCACAATTATAAAGGAAGGGGAACGTGGGAAGAAACAGAGACTGCAGGAGAGTGTAAAAGGAAACCGCTGCTCATAGGAGACCTCTATTTTTAGATTCAAAAGCACACTGCCACTGTCTTCTGTGGGGAAAAAAAAACAACAACTCTGTTAAACATGTTTTTTTAACTTGCAAAGAAAAAGTATATACAAAAACAAGTGGATCTGAAGACATTTGAAGTTTTTCTCATATTATTTCCCACATTCTTCTTCAGAGAAATTTATCACAGGGTTCAAACTCTGTAACACCCAGCATTTGTCTGTTCACACTGACCTAATTTTCAGGAGGCTTTAGGATTTCATGTGTATAAGCAATTTATCATGAACACATGCACAGGAGTTTGTCATGCATGTAACAGGGCACAGTTGCCAAGGAAAAAAAGTTGGTAACGGAAAAGGTGCATCATTAAATCATTAAAGCTTTCTTACAAACAATTCCCTGTAAATCAGATCCAAAACATTTAAATACTAATCTGTACTAATGCTTTTAGGTGTAAAATAAGTAAGCATGTTTTTATTGCATTTTAGACAGACAATTACTCTTTCTTGTCCATATTTGCATTAAGTGTATATAGTTTCACACATTCAGATAGTGATTCTTCAACTGAGGAATCAAATGCTACATCAAAGCAGAATGGAATATTTTCATCATGCATGTAATGACAATATTTTGCAAGTGTATTCGAAGTAATAATTGCTCATCAAACTAAATAAAATGAATCTTTGAAAAAATGTAGAGCAGCTTTAATAAAGTATTTGAGCTGCAAGGAAAAATATTTAAATTTGTAATCAACACATACAAACAAATCACTCATCAAATTTCCTAATATTGTGGTGCATAGTAAGCTAATTATCCATTCTAAATGTTATTAAAATAGCTTTTTCTCCTTTGAAGTTAACACATTAGTTTTAATAGAACTATCAGACATGAGAAATATAAGAAACACAGGCAACAAAGCATATGCAGAATACAAAGAACTTGTTCTTTCAGATGTTTGGACTTTGTGTTGAAAACTGTTGGGGCATAAGAGGATGGTACTGTTTAAAACAAAACACTAGAAATACAGAGGACACAGAGAACTGAATTCCTATGAAACATGCTGAATGAAGTTCAAAGATTAAAATTCTGCAGTCAAAACATGAAAAAAATCTTTTTTCGCTTCTTTAGAGTAAAAATATCTCTCACCTAAGTTCACTGGATCTATACTGATGTAAAAATAAGAAAAGACTTTGAGGGTTTTTGTACAACAAACATACTGGTACAGTAAACACAGATATTAAAAATGAAACTATCAAACTAAAGTCATATCAACAATTAAAAAGATAGATTTTTACAATTATTCATGCCATAAATTACAGCTGAAATCTATTTCAACAAACAAAATATTTAGGAAAAGTAATAAAACTACCTTAAATTCACTGATTCGCCAGAAGCATACTAATATGACTCAAGTGTATTTGTCTTAGAAAAAAATATCTACTCAGAGAAACACAACTATTGTGATGACTAATCATAATTCTGTAAAGTATGTCACTAAAAGTTGACTTTGAATAATTACTTTAATTAATCTTATTTCTTCAAATGCAAAACACAGCATAAATTTCATATATATTATGTATATTTCATGGGAAATGTGAAATGCTAGCATTCTCCTGTCTCCTTATTTGAGACAAAGAGGAACAGGAGAGAAGTGTGTCATCTGAAGAAGTTAACACAGGACATTTTCTCTTAACAACAAGCAGAGAACATTTAAGTGTTTTTTTGTTTTTCTTTTTTTTAGCAGCATTACCTGGTAATTCCAACATATAATCAATATAAGTGCTCACCTATCCAACCGTAGCTTTATGCAAGATAGGAATGGCCTTTATTGTTTCAACTAAAAAGCATCCAAAAGTTTTAGAAATTCCACCTAGGTTTGGTACGATTTTACCTCTGGGGGTATATTCCTCTTCATCCCTTGTACTGACATATTCTAGAAAACCTGATTAGATTAAATATTTAAATTTTTCTGGTTAACCAGGATGGACTGAACCAACACAGTGATCAAACTGAGGGCTGTTGTTACTACAGAACACAAAATAATTATCTGTGGAAAATATATGAGATTCTAATCAACGAGTTCAAGAGGTCTGACAAACTGCATTGTGTACAAACTCCCATTTACACCATATTTGGTAACCCCCAACACCAACTGCACTTCCAAATTTGGTAAACCTTATATATTCTTTCCCTAAATTGCACTGAACTGTCTTGAAGAAGGGATAACAAAAAAAAAATTAGCTGAACCTGTCTTTCTTTTTCTCTTATGAGCCTTTCACATGAGCCAGTCACTTGTGACTAGCTAGCTTTTGCCATTATAATGACAATTCTGACCTTCTTTACATCTTCACCTCTTCTTAAGAGTTGAAAAAAATATTAGATGAAATGGAATAGTTCTTTCCTAGAGTTCCCAATGAAGAGGTGTAATACGTGTAGGTACTAAAATGTGCCTAAAAGAAAATGAATGGGCAAAGAAGTAATAAAGTCCTTAAGACTTTAGGCCCAAGCTTAAGTT